>AXCM01005011.1:0-19655 GCA_000473375.1 Anopheles culicifacies | reverse complement strand
GTATTGCTTATAAATTTAACTTAAGAATAAACGTAATTTAGAATGCAATTCACATTGGTTTAGAGACATTTCCTTCTCCAAACCGTGAAAGGGCACCTTATCCCGGGTGGAGTAGTTCATTTTTGTAATGCACACTTTATAGTGCACAATAGCTTATCTTCTTTTAAATAAACTCAAAGTTTACGTTGCATAAGAATAAATGCGATATTTGTGCCTTTGCTTTTAGTATCCCAAGGAATTTCTAGCAGCACATAGTACTGCTGATTGTTTCGGTGCGGATGCTTATTTCTGTAATAGGACGAAATAAAACATCCAAGGCCGGTGTGTCTCCACGTTAAAATGAGAAAACACTACCTTTTATTATTTTCCCAGCCGTATAAACAACGACCGGAAGGGCAGGGCTCCGGTAGAGGTTAAAAAAGCACCAGCACAGTTCCGGAAAACAGTGCAAATGTGTTTGTTTCTTTCGTTTATCAATTTTCAATCGTCTGTGTTTTTTTTTGCTCATTCCCATATATTTCTTTGACACAGCTCACTACATCTTGGTTCCACGGATCGAGACACACATGAACAGGACGTATCGTACTGCGGCTATCGGGCTTCCTTTAGGGACACCCCCTTTTCCCAAAAGCAACACAACCACTCACCCAACCCCGTAAAACAGGGTGGGAAGCAGAGTAAAAGAAGAAAAAGGTAAACGTTTACTCTGCCACAGGTGAATGCGTTCTGCCTCTGATTGCAGGTCTCGAATGTATTATTCACCCTTTTGTTTTGTCTTCTGGTGGTCTTGCATTCCCCTCCGGTTACCGACCGGCTGAAAGAATGTTTATACATCGGTGTTTTCGTTTCGGCAAAGACGATGACAACGACACACAAAAACAAAACGTGAACGATTGAGGTTAAAGTTGAAGATCGGTTCAAGAGCAACAAATCTTTGCCACCGTGTCACATCTTCCGCTTCGTATTATGAGAAACGACGAGTAAACAGGCCGTCGTTGAAACAAAAACCCGATTTTCCCTTGCGCACATTCGTACCGCTGGTGATTCCATGGCGATGCTTTTTTCCCGCAGCTTTCCAATACGGTCGTTTGTCGTTGCGTTCAGTATACATGCAAAATGCTCACCCAGTTACACTGCTGAAGGGTTGTTATTTCGCTCGTGCTCTCAACCCCGTACCGCTTAGAATCACCTTCGGAGATTCAGTGTGACATTGGGAAATGAAGAAAATTGAGCTAAGGTGCAGCAAAAAAAAACCCTCCCATCGCGACATAGTAACAACTGGGCCCGGTATTGCGCTGCCAACGGGCCGGCAAGGTTAAGGTAAACAGACACCACCGAGCGTTTCCTCGCGTCATCATTCACTGGTTTGGAATACCGAGGCGGAATGCTATCGCAATCGCTTTGCTTAGGCAACCGCTGGGCAAATGTTTGAGCAGGCACCGACAACACCGGTTTGATGTGGAGCCTGCAGCTTTGTCCGATAGGGATCGTGCAAACACTTACGATATTTCTTTTGCTTTCTTGCTGTTCTGCAAAATTTACTGCATGGGCTTGAATGCAAAAGAAAGTTATTTTTCAAAAGGAAGATCTATTAAAGAAAAGAGCTGATGTTTTATATTGAGCATTAGAATGATTCAAATGTTAATGTTGAATTATCTAAATAAAAAAGATATAAGCATTTCATTGTACATTACTACTTACTTAAGTTAAGTTAAATTTAAGTTAAATTACTTTAAGTTAATTTAAGTTAAGTTAATTAATTTATGTTAAATGCAATGAAAACTGTAAGTTGGTTCTTTGATCCTTAGTTTTACTTATAGATACCAGGTTTGATTTGAGATCTTTAACTGTTCATGAACTACTTCCCAGAGAAATCTGCGTAAGGAGAATATCATTTGAAGCGTTGATAAAAGTATGTTTTATTTTTCAAACATAAAAATGATTTTTAGAAATATTTGGAATCGCTCAAAAACTCTACACTATTCTTTGGATTATCCCTTCACATCCTTTTACCAACTATTATTTAATTTGTGTGTGTGTTTTTTTTAATAATTATGTTTTTAACGAAAATAAACATTTTGCAATAAAACTTCTTCTGAATTACGAATATTCCATCTATTGTAGAATATATTTAGTTTTGATATTTTAATTAACGATATTGAAAATCCTAAAATAAATATTTCTGAAGCAGTGAATGTTCGCTAAGTCAGTAAAAATTGTATTGAAAATATACTTCATGCCAAACATACTGTTCATGTTGTCGCTCTTACATCAACAACTTATAATTCTAAAGAATGATTATAATTCATCGCTACTTTCGTTGCCTTTTCCAAAGAAATCAATTAAGTGGAGCGTTTTAAATGCTAAATTTATCTGTTTCTATTTGCCAGATCGTTTTCTTTTTTTTTCATTCCCGCATAAACCTTTTACCGCACGCTTGTACAAAATGCGAACGTAATGCATGTTTGATTTTCTTCACCAATTATTCGATTTGCTTTAGTTATCATTTCGACGGAGCAATGAGTTTTTGCTTTCAGCATTTTCTCAGCTCAAACCGCTTTACCTTTGAGCCGTTAAAATTTATTTCCCCCTTGTTTTTCTGTACACTGCCGTCGCTCCGCTAAATGGCTCGATTTGATTTAGTTTTTACCATTGCACCAGAGCTGAAATAACAGCGCGAAAGATAAAATCGTTCCCGGTTTTTTTGGGGGGCCATTTGCCTGCGAATGCCATTTTTGTTTGCCTTCCTTTAAATTGGTTGGTGTAATATGTTTGCTCGTACGGAGCTGACTATGGAACCCTTTCCATGGAATGGCAAGGCGAACCGGCGGACGGCAGGAGCGTTTTATTTTTGACAGTGTGTAAATATGCCACTTGATGGGAAGACATTTAAATCGTGTAACAATTTACAGAAAATTGCATTACACAACAAAAAATCGACAAAATAATCCTACCTGAAGCCTCGGAGCTACAATGTGAGCAATAAGAAGAATTTACGCATTTAACGATCTCTCTAGTATAATTGCAAATGATAAGTTTCCTGAAAATCGGTAAAGATGAAATTATAAGTAGATGGATTTGTCGGTTCCAAGGATCCCGTAGGCTAAGGAATCTTTTAATGTCGCGTAAAGCATTAAAGCTCATCAAGTAATGCTGGGTATGAAGTGAGTGGATAGACTCTCGATCGTGGTTGTTATTCATTTATGAGCTCCTTTATCACATTAATGAACCTCAACATTAATTCCGCTTAGGGATTAACCCTCCAATAGTCTAAATTCGCCATTGCATGCATAAGTGTTAATGTAATAAGTAGAACCCCTCATTACTCGTTAGCAAAGAATACGTAACAAGATACGCAGCTACGGTCTGCAAAGACCATCATATACGTCGAAATAATTGTAGACAAACAACTAAATTATAGTGAAAGCCATGTGTTGTCTCCTTGTAGGGGAAAATGGCGATTGGAAAAATCGGCAACAAGAGACTTCTTCTGAGTAAACAGGGTGCAGAACAGTACGGTACGAGTGCCACTTTCTTCTTCTCTGGCTCTACAATCTCGAGAGGTCTAGGACTGCCATTTCTGACTTCCGTGACTTGAATGTATCCGCAACAGGATAGTCAGTCCTGCGTACGGGGGAACAGCCCGAATGGGATTCGAACCTCGGTCCTGTCCGTTCGAAGACCGGCGCGAGTGCCACTTTACGTACAAGCATTTTGCGCATGTGTTCTAGAAAAATAAGCCAACGCAAGCGGTTTGCGGGAGATATGAATATCACGGCGCAGCAGCTCCAACAGTATGAGGGTCAGGTAACATTTCGCTTGTGGTAGGAATGATGGAATGAAGCCTCGGCGGCTCGTCCAAAAAAACGTTCCTTGGTTGTTCCTTGGGTTGTGTATGCAAGTTGATTGCCTACCCTTGAGGTTGAAGTGGTGAGTGGCGTTGTTGAGAGACAGTGATCGGTCTCTTAACGATGCGTGCAATGATTGTTTTGTATTGTATTGCATTGTTAAGTATTTTAATATAAAAAGCGTTAAGTGTGTTTAAAACCAAAAAACGATACAAACCATTGCGTCTTCTTAAATCTGGAAGAATGTCAAGAATGACCTGAAGCTAGGATACGTGAACTTTAAACATGGCGCAGTTAAAAATGACCACAGATTATTTTTTTGATTTTTGTTCGTGTCTTCCCCGCAGTACCAACAATGTATGAAAGGATCTGAGACAGTGGAGCACATCACATTACAGTGCTTGGTATTTATGGCCTTCTGGCACTTGCTGTTAAGTGGAAGAGACTTCGATGTCTAACCTTTAGCAATATACTGATTGCCAAGCATATCATTGGTAGAGAGCGAATTAATTTGGTCGAATTGAATTGAATTGAATTGAAGAAAGCCACATAGATTAAGTGCCACCATCAACAAATGCATCAACCAGAACCCACAGAGTTCACAGCACCAAGCAGACGTTAGGATCCTACGCGTTAATGCTCCTTATAAAGGGCTCGTCTAGAACAAGCCAAACTCCATCCGCCAAACTCGCAGTTTTACATGAGAAAGATTTAATTTTAGTTCGGTAAAAATCCGTCATACGGCTCCGCGCGTATCTTTCGAAGCTTTATGACGATGTAAAACAATAAAAAAAGAAATAGATGTCTTGAATGATAGCATACCATTACACAACGAAATAAGTTTTCATATCCAAGAATAAATTTAAGCCCTCATGCTTCAACATGCTAGGTATAAGTAAAGTACAAGGAGGAAAGGCTTTGAATACATTGTAAATCATTATTAAAGGAAACAGTGCTGATAATATTAAATAGAGGCATGCATAAGAATAAAAAATAAATATTCTGTTTTTTTAGCCGCATCAGCAGGTTTGTTGATTAACGATCAAATTTCAAACGAAATGATCTATTATCCGGAGCTTGAATAGGAGCAAACGGATTATCCGTAGGGAACGTTGACAGCTCGTTTCAGTGCAGACGTGCCTAGGTCGGAGGACGTAAAATACCACGAGAATTGCGTTTTATGCAAGCTTGCTGTACGTATTGTTGTTAATATTAATAGAAGGATCCACTGTGGGCAATAATATAATATCGAGTGAAACAAATCCATCGATAAAAAACTGCAAAGTTCGTGCTAAAGTGGATTTTGCTCTAGCGACAGCACCAGGGTGCATCCTTACTACCGAAACACAGCTTGACGTCAGTGTAGAATACAAAAAGATCAAGTAAAGCTCACATAAGGTGTGGTTTGGCGAATTCTAAATGAGTAAGTAAAAGCCGGTTCCAAATACGCGATAGCGTCATTAACGATGTCTATACAAAGGTTTGTTTTCTTTTTTTGGCGCCAAAAAGGGGTTATTCCAGTGCGTATGTGTGCATTTCATTCTCTTCAGCGATAGTAGCGCCATCTATCACTGGTGCGAAGGACGGACTTCTGCGCGCTGTTTCGCAACCGAGCTGTACCCTCGGGAATCATTGATGTCCCAGAGAGATTTTACTTCATCCCGAATTCTCTTCCTCCTTTCTTTCACACCTTGATCCATTGATCAGAATAGTACGAATACCAGATCTCTACCATCGCCAACTACAAGGTGGATACAAGCTTAACTTCGTGGGAATTACGTACAAGGATACAATGAAAAAGCCGAAGAAGTCACGAAAAAGTCGGCCAAAAGTGCCAAAGGTGATATTGAGTCAGCCAAGTGTGACAACCACAAATACGACTGCGGCCAATGTATCTGAGCTGACTGAACATGTGAAGGTCCATCAGCTTAATCTTGAGCGGCTTCTTAAAGCAAAAGAAAAGGTGCAGGAGAATGTGAATAAAACCAAACAACTGCTCGAGATGTACAAGGCGGAGGCTACTCAGATTGGCTGTGATACCAAACGGCGTGACAGGTCCTCGCACGATAAGCCAAGTGTGACAACCGCAAATTCGATTGAGGCCAACATATCTGCGCTGGATAAACAAATGAAGGCCTCTCAGCTTGAAATTGAGCAGCAGATTAAAACAACCCAAAGGGAGAGGAAGAATGTGAATAAAACCAAACAACTGCTCATGATGTACAAGGAGCAGTCTGAGCAGTCGGAGACTACTGAGATTGGCTGTGTGAATGTGATTGCTCGATCAGCAATCCCGGGAGGGCGAGACAAAGTCGAAGAAAGCAAGCCAATGCAACAGCACGGACTTCAAAAGCCTCAGCAGTGTGCAGCTGCGATTGTAGGATTGCTGATACAGGAGCAACCACGGAAGCAAAAAAAGGCCCGCCGTCCGAAGCCAGACGTCTTAGAGCTGGTACCTCACACTGGAAAGAATATGTTCGACTTGCACCGTAAGTTACGTCACGCCATAGAGCAAGAGGGAGAAAAGGACCTAGACGATCAAATTGGTCGGTATGGCAAAATGGCATGGCCGTCTAACGTGCGTCTGCCCTTGAGTCGAACGGCGGACACCGACGTTGTGCGAGAGCGTGTTCAACGAATCCTTGTTGACGAGGCCACGGTACGCGTTGTCACTAAGATGGGTGAGATAATTGTAAGCGATATTGATCCGGTGACCACTGCAGAGGAGCTGAAGGCTGCCTTAGATGAGATGTTGAAGACCAGCTGTGAAGCCACATCTGTGCATCTGTGGGAGGTCAACGGAATTCAGCGGGCACGCGTGCGCCTTCCAGCTAAGCACGCGAAACAGCTTGCAGGGAAGAAGCTGAGGCTGTTCTTGAACACATGCTCAATCAAGGAGACACCTGTAGCACAGACGGAACGACAGCGATGCTACCGCTGCCTCCAACGTGGCCATGTCCGACAGAACTGCAAATCGGCGGTCGATCGTGCACAAGTGTGCATTCGATGTGGTATGGAAGGGCACCTAGCTAAAGCGTGTACCGAAGAGGTAAAGTGTGTCACATGCGGAGGGCCACATCGTGTCGGCCATTCATCCTGTGTTTATGCTAGGGGCGTTCAAACTGCACATGGAATGTGCCTGGTTGGTACAGCACCTTGTGATCTATGCAAACCGGGAGAAAAGTCTCCATGTATTCATTCTCTCGTAGCTCTATAGATCACCGAAGAATAATGGCGTTTAACGCATTGAGGAGAGGAGTGTTGCGTGTGGTAACCAACGGTCCACATTTTTTTGAGAATGTTTGGGCCGGTAAAGTGCCTCCGGATTGAAATTAAATTTGAATTTTTGCTAGTGGACTTATAATTATTTTTTGTTAAAAACCTTAACGTTTTAGACTCCATCGAAAATGTCCAATAATGGTAAGAAAGAATACATATGATCATTAAAAAAGTACATTTTTAAGCGTTGGTCTTCTTTCTCTGGATCGGTTCGGTTCGGTGGCCGAGGAGATTGCGGCGGCGGTTTCCCCGTAGGCAGGGCTGATTTTACTGTTTCGGGCACACAAAAGATCTTCTATCTCTCACTTCAAATATTATACGTGCTAGATCTTTCATAATTTTGTTCCAAGTAGCTTCTTCGTAACTAAATGAATGGTAAAGCAGAGCTTATAAAACATCCAACCATTCTTTCTTGTTAGTAGAAAGACCAAGCCGTATATGTTGCGATCATTCTTATAAATAGTAGAATAAATGCGTACTGCAAGAAGAATGCTGATGATGAGGAATCGGTTGAACCGAAGCTGTTCCAACGGAATTAAACGCTGTGTTCAGCTACTTTAGTGCTTCTTTAATATTTTAGTTTTAATTTAAGCCAATCTCAATCGTGGAAAAGGACAAAATTTGGCAAAGTACATTTTTCCTATCTCGCAAAAAAAAAAAAAACCTATCGCAAAAGCACAACGATAGTTTAATCCTCATCCCTTGCCGCTTTACTTTCGTTTCTCTCTTATACGCTTACCACTTATACTTTTGCTTTCACACACACACTAAAACCAAAGGAAACTTAAGAACTGGGTTGTTGTTTTTTTTCGTCGAATGAAGAAAACAGAGAGGGAAAAATAAAACAACGCACCTTTAAATAAAATGGATAAGCAAAACCACTAGCAAAACCGGCGCCAAAAACTTTAGCTATGCCCATTTTCTAAATTAAAAAGTAGCCAGTTAACCACGTTCCGATGAAAAGTGTTCCCTGTTCGAGCAGTGCGAGTCAAACGATGGTTTGGGGAATTTCTGCAAGCACGATAGGGAGCATTCACAGCATCCAACCGTTCCGAAAGGGTGTACGTCTGGTATGGGAACTTTCGTAGAAAACTCGCACTCGCCTTTCCGTGTTGTTGAGCTTTTTTTGTGCTTTTGGTTTATGATGTTTTTTTTTCTTCTCTCTGCTCCAGTGCTGTTGTTAGCAAATGGCCGTTCAATGGTCGAAACCCGTGAACCATTATTTTACTTGTACGTCCCTTTGTTCACCTTCCCGCCTTACCGGTACGGACGAGGTTCGTGGCATGGAGTTGGTTCGTTTTCCTATTTTTACGTATTCGCTACCGTATTCCCACCCTATTCAGTGCCCGTCGAGAGTGCAATAATCCATTATTATTCCATTTTCTTCCGGGAATTCCGATGGGTTAACCACAGCCAAATGGGTTTTCGACGAGGCGCTAACTTCTCCCGCCCCAATCCTGGGACCGTTTGCGTTGCATTTGGTGCGGTTTTCGTGCACTGTGCCGTTGATGCAGCTCGAAATCGAGTGCATGATTGGCCCGAGAGTAGACGCTTCTTGGGTAGTTCTCCCGTACCACTCCCCGGTCCCGGTAAACGCTCTAAGGTCTACAAGAGTCTAAGACACAAACGTAAAGATCGCTAGGAACCCGTGCCGACCGCAGAGGTTGGCAGGTTTTCATTTTTCATCCATTACAAAACACGGAATAGGGGGTAAAAAAACAGTCCAGCGTTGAACACGGTGAATTGCCACGAATGCCACTTGATTGAGGCCACGTGGACTTCATTTTGGTTTCGTTAGTCAGCGGAAAATGTGGAAAATGTACGGCGCGTGGATACCCCACGCTGAAGGTCGCATCATTCTTTCTGTGCCAACGTTCCAGCTGACCGGCTGCGGGTTTTCGGACGACTGGTCAGTCGTTTTGTTGACGTTCGTTCTACATTTTTCGGGTGGTAGAAGGGGTTTTCGCCACAGTTTTCAGTGCATCTCAATCCATTCAACTAATGGACACCAATGTGTTTCGGGGTGAGAATGTGCTTTTTTTTCGTTTTCCTACCTGATACGGAAAACGAACGGGAAAGACCTCCTTAGCATTTTGTGAAATCTTACCATCAAAATGGAAGATTTTGTGCGTTGGGATGGTTTTTTTTTTGCTTCCCTCCATCCTGGATTGGCATTTCGTTTTATTCCATTAGCAAATGCAAAATCATCACCGATGATCAATCAATTCAATAACGGAGTGATTTTATCTACATTTCAAGCTCTACAGTCAAGTATAATGCTCAAGTCTGTTACTTACGGAGCAAACATGTTGAAATCCTAGAATAGATTCTTTAAGAGGCATTTAGAAAGGAATTGTAAATTCTACTGCTAAATCTAGTTGAGGCGGTTCGTCGAAGTAGCAACGCGGCTTTTCATTCGAAAGTACCCGTACCAACCAAAAATTCGATTCAAACAGACTATCCTGTTTTGGGTAAATACAATTCTAGCAAGCCAAATTTTTTCAGCAACGAATTTTTTTGAAGCATTAATGTTCTTTAAAATCGTTAAACATTATTTGCAAATTGTTCGCTTAATTTTCTACACGAATATATTTCTTATCATAGTTTTTAAGTGGTTGCCAAACGTTTATTTTAGTTTTGATAATTTCAAGCCGCTAAACGCATTTAACTTAAAAATCTATGTTTTACTTCATAAACTACATCTTGCCAACATAAAATTTTATAATCTATTTGCAATAAGTAAGGAAACAGAAAACCATCGAACATGGTGAGAGGGAAACAAAGTAAAAAACAAAAATATTAAAACAAATACAAATTGAACAATTCAAAGCAGAACATAAAAATATTAACAGATAGCTCGAGTCCCGAATGTGGAAGATTTAAATCAAAATTGATGAAAGAAAATATTAAGCTTGAAAATAAATCACTGTTTTGAATAATTTAATCGTTTTTTTGTTACATATTTTAACATAGTTCGAGTTTTATGTAAATAGAAAATATTGATATATTTAATATATTAAGATATCCATCATGACATTCAAAAACATCCATCATGACAATCTGAAAAAAGAGAAATATCAAAACTAAAACTCTAGTAAATCTCTCTTCTAGCGAAATCGCATGAATAATCTGCCAATCAAATATCAGAACTAGCTATTATACGCCTTGGCCGTAAAAATAACAAAAAAATATCAAAACTGAACGGTAAATGACAAATGCCGATTATGGCTACTAAACCTTCAAACCCTTTTGAAAACCCAAAGTAACGGTTCAATGAACGAATTTGATGAAACGGAATCTTTAATTTGGAAAATTTGAAGAATTTTGAGGGTAAGGATTTAACAGTAAAGAACAGTTTCAAGAATTTGCACAGATTACCAGCTTCCATTGAAACACAGGAAATTGTATCAAGCATAGTACTTAGAAGTGATTCAAAATTTCCAACAAAACCGGATGTTAATACTAACCGGAACATTGACAGTGCTTATTTCTTTGGAATTCATTCAAACTTTGAACAAAATCTAAAGTGGCACTGTATTTAGTTCGCTTAGTTTGTTTTACGATTATTCCAATTTAAATAAAATCGAACCATAATTTTACGAACATAGTAAAAAAAATTATCATCATATTCTGACTGTGGCGACTCCTTGATGTTCCTACTCCCGAATAAGTATTATTGGAAGCCTCCGTTTCTAGGTACTGAATATTCCTTCTCCTCAATTAAGCGCACCTTTTTATGCATTGTTCTGTCTTCTATGTCTATTTTATCATTGATCTGTCTTCTTGGTGGGATTCCTCCCTAAACGATAATAAGTGCAATTAGTAGATGTATGCACGCAGCCGCACGACACTTCCCCACGAGCCGTCTTGAGATAAGGATGAAACAAAGAAACAACAGTTTAGAAAGGGATACGACACTGTTCATTGTTAAGTTAATAGGGCCGACAATATATCTACATTTTATACTAATTACTATACAATCCTAGCTGTTTATTGTTACCATTGGTTGTACCTATAATAAGTTACAATGCGTCCTTGTCTAGTTTACGGGAATCTGTGTTATCCTTTAGTGCGTCTAGTGTTAAAGAAATCTGACAAAAACGTTCTGTCGACGTTAGTCAATATGATTCTTCTTCTTTATTGGCCTGCTCCTAGGGAGCACGTCTAATAGACATGGCCTGATGTCCAATTCGTTTCCAGGACACTTGGCCCATGGCTACCACATTAGTCAATATGATTATTATAAACAATAAACAACAGAACATACGATTTTCGCATACTCGTATTTATAAATAAATTGCGTTATAAACTGCCCACTGGATCTTTACGTCTCGTAATCGCTGGGCGATCATTGTGGTTGAGAGTCATTCGTCAGTATTGCTTATTGTAAGAATTCCTATGCCATCGGTAGGCAATTGTAAAGGAACAAAAAATGTTCTAGTTTCTTTTCTATTTAATGAAATTGTTAACATAAATGTTTTTACAAACTTTAATATGTCCAACACCTTTTGAGGTTTTCAACACCCGTGTGCGTGTATCTCACCATCAATGTGCTTCTCGGTGTGGGCTTTGACAAACGGTTACGAATAGTGCTAAATTCTGGCCTAAGTTCTCACCCTATAGCATAGTAGATGATTGTCCGCTAACCCATATCTTTTCACAGCTCCCAAGCTCTGAATCTCAGATTTGTAAAAGCCATGCTAAAAACAATCGTTTACCAGCATACCAGCACGCTCCGTTCTTCGTGCACTGTGGACGGTTCCACCCGTCGAATTGATGGTCGAGATTTTAGATTGGTGTCTGATCCATGGTGACACTTTGTTATCCTATATTTTTTCCCATTTTAAGCGAGCGAAGCGAATTGGTAGTAATACAAAAGTGTCCTGCCGTAGTTCCACTTGTTTGGAAAACCCCTTTTTAGTGCGCTCGATCGTGTCCTATGCCACCTTTTGTACGGCCGTTATGTTACGTACGAGCCAGAAAGGGAGATTGAGAGGGGGTAAAAAAAACTTTCCATTTTTTATTTGCTCCAGCCCGGGCCACGTGTATCCCGGGATGGAAGCTAAATCTAAGTGCGAATACCCAACCAAGGCCATGTTACTTTGACAATAAAATCCCCATGTTTATTTCACCATTAGACGAAACCAGTGACATCGGTACGGTTGGCAGGCTAGTAGTGACCACTCGGACTGTTTAGGCGATGGTTCGGGTTGCGAATGCGGAAAGCATGCTTTCCTGTTCTTGGCATTGTTCGAATACCACCCACCCGGAGTGAAGCGATGTTCGGCTGGTGGGAAAGTTTTTCTTCAGGAATCTCGCTGTAACTTATTCCCTACTGGACACGCTTCGGTTTTCCCTTTTTGCACAAAAATCAAGCAACAAGAATAAGCCTTCCCCTTGCCATGAGGGAAACGCTTGGCACGTGTGAATGGGACTGCTGTTGAAGTCGCATGTGGTGAATGGTTCCGCTTTTCATTCGCCTAGCGCCGGTTTCTGCCATTGGCCGTAAGCGATCGGGCTGAGTAGTGTTTTGTGCGGCCATTGGACGGCACCGTTTATCATGTCATTTATGGGACTAATAATTTTTCCCTGAACTTGCCTTTTTTAGCACACCGTTGGTTGTGTATCAGGTAAGTTTATACGCTTGCAGTTTTGTTATTGTTATGCGTTGTGATGGGGTTTGCTGTTGTGTGAGCTTTTGCTAACTGTCTTTCTGAATCATCTTCCAGATGCAGATAGGAAATGGGAATGGCAGCTAGCGTTTCAGCTACATTAGTTTTATTTGCATAAGTGTCTGATCAAGCATGCATTCTAGTTGTAATGAAATGTCTCAGATTAGATTCTAATAACGACTTTGTCCACTGTGCAGTAAATGGAGCCAAGGCGATCAAGTCCTTTCATAATGTGAAGAAGGAAATGACCTTTGTGACTCGTGTCCTAGATTTTCAGGATCAGGAATCAGAATTGAATTATTTGAGCATTTAATAAGCTACTTATGTTATGAGTTCTATTTCTGTCAAGACTAGCAACAAACATTTAAAATTGAAGTGTTAGTTATTAATATTTACTATTTATTTATTATTAAAATAGTTTATCGTTAGAGCTTGCGAATGATGTACATAATTTAAATCTAAAATAATGAATTATAACAAACTGTTGAAGATCGATTGCTCAAAATACTTACTTACTTAAGTCTTGGCCTGCTGCAGAAGTCTTTTAAACCGCTCACGGTCGTGCGCCTTCGTTTGGCAATCTATTATCTCGGTCTTCGTGGCGTACGCATCAACGCAATTGCTCCACATCAGTTTAGGCCTATCACGCCTCCTCCATTCGCATGACATGAGAAGCCCATCGGAACCTGCCTCGTCTAATTGGTTGTATGACAATAAGGTTGTTGAACGCATAGAGCTCCTCATTATGGCGGCTTTTCCATTGTCTTTTCACACATATGGGGCCAAACGTCCTTGCGAGAATTTTCCTGTAGAATGTGGAATCCACGATTTAGATTTAGTCCTTTGGACCGAGCCCTATACTCAAAGGCGTATGTGAATACTGGGACTATATACATTTTATACAATTCCCGCATCGATCTACATGCCAGGATGAAATACTCCAAAGTACGAGATAAAAGAAAGGGGTTGAGATAAGACAGATTAGATAGGCGTGATAAAGTAAAGAGAAGCACCTCAGAAAGGAGCAAAAGACGAAAGCCAAGGCTGGAAGGCAAACAGAGGGATGTCAAAGTTAAAATGGTCGTACTAAGTTTTGACTAAGTTTCGGACTAAGGGGCGGTTCAGTGGCCGAGGAGACTGAGGCGCCGGTCTTCGAACGGACAGGACCGAGGTTCGAATCCCATTCGGGCCGTTCCCCCGTACGCAGGACTGACTATCCTGTTGCGGGTACTTTCAAGTCACGAAAGCCAGAAATGGCAGGCCAAGACCTCTCGAGGTTGTAGAGCCAGAGAAGAAGAAGAAGAAGTTTTGAAAAGCATTGATATCGTATAGAACAGGACAAAAAAGGATCGCTTGAGCTATGACAAGATCGATGCGTACGTACCGTCAAAAGTGGAAGGGGACGAAGGGAGCTGTACATAGAGAATAATAAGAGAAAGAAAAGAACCGCGCGTCGATTACTCCAAAAAGCAAACCGGTGATAAAAGGGCCTCGCACTTGGGAATGTTCGGATTACAGTTAAGATTAGTTTCATTATAGAGTGATCGTTAAGCCTGCAATTAATCGCAACGCGTGTAAATAATTGTTGCACCTTCCCCGGCAGTCAAGGCAATGCCAGAGGGACTAGTCAGTACATCCATTACAGTATCTCAAGGACAGACTAGTTTTCAATAGACTGTTGTAAAACAACGTAATTCTGGGTATTCAGTAGATAATCAGCAGATAATCTGACCAGGGTCCAGGGAAGAGTTACTCCTTGACCGCAAACCGAGCAGATTCGTTCAGATCGGACTCACATAATCGAATCGTTGAATTGTTAAAAGAAATCAATCCACCTTCTTCTTCTTTTGTGGCTCTACAACCTCGAGAGGTCTTGGGCCTGCCATTTCTGGTTTTCGTGACTTGGAATTGTCCTGCGTACGGGGGAACGGCCCGAATGGGATTCGAGCCTCGGTCCTGCCCGTTCGAAGACGGGCGCCGTTCGAAGACGGGCCACCGAACCGCTCCAAACCCACCTTCAGACAGGCCAATTGAAATGATAACCAAAACAGCCCAAGACAGAAAGTATCGAGAATGTCCGTCATGTTTAGTTACTTTTGTAGGACTAGAATTCATTATGAGTTGCAGTTTTAAGAGTTCTTTGATTCTTTTTCCATGAAAATGTTATGTGTCAATCCGTTCGATATTGGAATTTAATAATTCTAAGCGACCGTAAGGATTCAGTGACCTCCGCATTGCCTGGCATTGTTTATATGAACGCATGATACTGCCACAGGGTTTTACAATATTGTCACCCTGAACGTAAAATATCGCACTGTGTGCTTTAATAGAAAAGCTTTTAATCGGATGAATGGTCTCGTCTGATTTGCTGTCTATACAGGCTGCAGGACAGAACTGTTTAATAAGCAGATAATACGTTCCAACTATAATAAATACAGTTTAATCGTTATCAGATAAAATTTGATGCCGTAAATGCAGTCGTGTGTTAGGCGAAACGTTTAACTTCACATAAAAGGAACCCGCAAAACGAAAAAAAAAAAACACATAAACCTTAACGAGTAAAAGCCCATTTCATAAATTTTCAATGCATTACGGCCAAAACAGAGACATGCAAAGGCCAAACGATGAAAGCAACATACTGCCATGGACACCATTTATTTCGATTTTATCAACAGCGTCCTCCATGCAATCAAATACCGAACATTGTACGACCATAGCTGGCAGCAACGAAATCGATATTAACACCCATGTTGACTGAGCGGGTGAGTACGGGCCGTGTTTACGGGTTTCCGTGCTGTGAGCTTCCGAACTTTTCTATCAATTTAACTATCAAATGCACAGGACAGCAACAAACGTTACAACGGCACTGAAAGATGGCAAAACCCGTGCTTCGCATTTGCAAACCTTCGCTGTCGTCACCGTAAGCCCCGATGGCGATGAAGCGCAAAAATGGCTATAAATCATCGGAGCAAGGTATTTGCCCAGTGGCGGGAATTGACTCGAGCTCGAGCCGGTGCTTTGTGGTTTGTGGCGTGAAACATCGCAACAGAATGGAGAAAATGAAAACTTGCACACCGGCTTCATTCATTTTACAGACAATTTATTTTCGCCATTGCTCATCAACCGAAGCTTACCGATTTGGGTGTGTATGCGTGTGCGCCTGGTAGCTTCCGGTGCAGTTTCGCTTTCTGGTCGGAGACCACGCGGAGTGTCCCGGGTATCCCGGTGAGGAACGCAGCAAACTTGAAGAGATATAAAACGGTACAAGAAAGCAACGCAAAACAGCACAAAAAGCACAACACTTTACAGCTTCTCCATCTTGAATGGGCAGACGGTAAGGTAAGCTAGCCGGGCACCTGCCAACATCTCCCGGGACTGGCCAAAGTGTTGGAATATTTTAAACAAAGATTACACTGCTGCACAATGCTCCCGCTACGTACTGCTGCTGGCAGCAAACAGCGGAAACTGCTGAAAGTTTTTAATCAAATTTAACTCGTTTTCTTATTAAAACAAATCATTGGAAGTACGTCCATGAAGCGAATGAAGTAAAGCATTTGCTTTAGACAATCTGCTGTCGTCGGAGCAACTGGGGATAATTTATTTTGCGTACTATAATGAAACTATAGCTCCAATCAGAGAATCTTTCCAGCGGTGTAAGCTGTTAGCAGTGGTTGATTCGAGACAGAATTGGTGACAGTTTTAATTACAAAGAGCAACAGCATGACATTGATATTTTGGTGCTGACTGTGCTCAGTGTCAATGGCTATTGATGTTTTGATTGTGAATCAAGTATCTTATTTGGAAAAATTAAAGATTGTGTCGATGAAATACATATTATCATGCATGATGGTTGTGAACAATTTAAGCAAAAAGTCATTGTCAAAGACAACTGTTTACGTAATCTAATGGATTAGTTTTCTTGATTCAGGACTGTACGTATGCTCTTAACATTAGTACAGCAAAGAATAGTTGATCTTTAGACACGAATTTTCACCATGGATTTAATTATATCTTTTAAAACGCACTTAACAAGATACTACAATGCTTTTGAACTTCACATAAATTTTAGCCTTAATGGTCAGTAGTTGTCTTTAAAACGTTTTGTTAAAGTGGTTTTCCCTTCATACATCTAGTTTACTCTTTTCCTTTTGTTTCAAGTACTACGTTATTGTAGGAAGTGTTTTCCAAGTATTTAAAACAACAACATGGAGAGTGTTTCCAAGTAATTCATACTGTACTACGCCCTGTAAAGAGAAATTACACATGATTGGTTTAATGTTTCATATGAGAGGGAACAAAGTGATTCTTTTTAATCCAACAAAACAAAACAAAAATGTTACAAACTGTTGCTAGAGTGAAAGTTCTGGACAACTGGTTTTTAATTGCTTGATGAAATTGTGTAACGAATGCATAAATAATATCTTAACATGCAGCCCTTAGTTTCGTCCAATACCCATTGTGGCTGGGAATTCATTCGGTACACAAAAATTCAAGTCCCTTTGAGTCCGATTTGATGGGCGGTTCGGTGGCCGAGGAGACTGAGGCGCCGGTTTTCGAACGGACAGGACCGAGGTTCGAATCTCATTCGGGCCGTTCCCCCGTACGCAGGACTGACTATCCTGTTGCGGGTACTTTCAAGGCACGGAAGCCAGAAATGACAGGCCAAGACCTCTCGAGGTTGTAAGAGCCAGAGAAGAAGATTGAGTCCGATTTTCATCATGTATAGCTCAATTACGAGTTTTGTTTATTATATTCGTCGTGATTAAGGAGGCATTATGCAAACAATTTATATGAATTTAAAATAAGTTATTTAAACACCAGAAAATGTGGAAACGAATATAAATTTAAGATCAAAGCAATAACAAAATTAAAAGAAAAACAAATTTTAATGGCAGAATATACGAGATTTATAAAAATATAACTAACAATACTTTGATATCTCCTTTCTTAAGCTACCTGTACACTAATTGTTTTAATTTCTTTGTTAAATAACTTAATGATGATTAGTCTCATCTCTTACTCTAATTTCGCAACAAATTCCACCAAAGAAGACGTATCTCCTTTCATCACAAAGGTATTCCAAGGCATCTTTTACATAGTGCTCCAAGAACTCCCTGTTTGGAACTGTTTTACTGCGTTTAAGGACACTGCTGAGACATGCATATGGTTAGTTCCACTAATACCTACAAGTGGGTTTTGGGCACTATCTTCTGTATCAGGAGAATCTAATGTATTTGAAAACTCTACAACAAAAACAAAGACAAAAATAGGTTGCGTGAGCCATTAAAGGATGCCGCAGGCTAAAAGGTAAAACAATATGTGGTTCATCATTGTTCACTTGAGAATCTAGAGCTAAGCTTTGAAATGTAATCGTTCAATATTTAATGCCACTTGTGGGTTATAACACACTAAGCAGAAATTTTGTTTTGCAGATCGTACTTAACGATATGTTCATATCGGGTAATTGATAAGGTTGAGTTATACAACCACAAATCTTATGATTCGAAGTTTTTTTTCTATAAATTCACATAGTGGCAGTTTTGACAGGCAAAATGGCGCATCATACTTCCGTAGGATAACGTGTTAATTCTCAGAGAAGTTGATCTTTATACAACATTGATCTTTCTAAATAAAATTCTAATTTCATAGTGTTTTAGCGATGTAAACCTTTATTTTACTGTGTCTCGATGCTATTTTATTTTCAAACATGCTGACATAAATAAGCATAGTGAACACGAGGTCCGTGGCTTTTTTATTTTACGGTTTGCTCCGGTTAGGAACACTGGTGGGCACACCAGGCAAAATATATCAAAAGGCAGGTGTTAAGAACTATATTTGATGGTTGGTCCGAGCAGGGCGTGTGGAGAAGGAGATAAAATTAAAAAGAAGGAATGTAGAAGTGATGGAAAACTTCGATACCACGATGGATTCGACCCCACCGTTCCGAATCCAACAAGTTTCACGGCTTGGTTTATTTACGTTTAAAAATTCGTATTTAAAAGAAAGCGAAAGCTCAACATTTTCACTGCAATAAAGGAAACAAATGATTTTACGTTGTAAAAATATAATGGTCCCTGACCAATGTTCTTGAATAAAATAAACACCGTATTTATCGTAAACTATAAATAGAACTAAAACTAGAATACAATATTCTTCCGAGTGCAAACGCATAAAAATATTACAATATTTGGTTTAAGGGCTATTGAACCTTCTACCGAATGCATAGCAGAAAATGTTAACCCTCATATTAAACAAAAAATGATCCTAATCCCGGATTACAATTTTTGACAGATACAAATCCTGAGAAATCCGGTTCCAAATTTTTTTTTGAATCTCAATCCTAGATACTAATCTTGTCAGATGCGTATCCGGGAAGATTCCGAATGTGCCGATCCATAGAATCCGTTCCCAATCTCCCCATTTCTCGTGACTAGATTGTACATGGACTTGTTTGTCTCGGGAGTCATCTCGTGCACAGTACATGGTAGGCACCGAATAAAACTAGGCTCTCGCCATAATTACCAATACTGGCAGCATATGCGGGAACAGGTATATTGTTAAATTCTTCAGCCGATGCGTTTATTCTCCTTATATTTGGAGAAATTCTTAATTAAAACTATGAAGATTGTCCTTCATCAGATGGCGATTACTTCAATCCTTTCCCTGTCACAACTACATCTTCATTTGCTTTAATTATCAATATTCATCGTAATTACTTTGGCACACATTCTCACAAACTCGCTAAAATAAAACGAGTAGGATGTATGATTTAACAAATTGTTCTACCAGAAAAGAGAACATAAGGGTAATGATGCAAAATAAGTTTTATTTAATGAAGATATCATAACAGTAAATG
>KI423886.1:5289-23996 GCA_000473375.1 Anopheles culicifacies | reverse complement strand
ACCGAACCTCTCCATCAGAATCAGAACTTAACAAACATCCTAAAATGTTAGACTCACTCCTCGGATACAAATTATTATTAAATCGCTTAGTTTTACCATTTCCAGTCTTTTTCAACACATTTTATATAACTTACTGCCCTTACTATACAACCTGCCACTGTATTCGATAGAGTGCCACAAATGCAGTTCCTCGGGAGTAAAAAAAGAAAGAAAAATCTTCCAACATCAAGTTGAAGCGGAATGGAAAAAGGTTTTGCGCAAAAGTGCAGTAAATTTAGAATCGGAAGTACACCGAAACAAAAAAAAACGTGGCGTCGTTAGGGAAAAAAGGGCCACTTACTACTACCACCAAAGTGGTAAGAATTTTTCTCGTTTGAGTTGGGGCTGGTACGACCATAGGAATAGGGTAAGATCAAGAAGCTGGTACGGTAGAAGATGGACGGCATACATAAACCTTACCAACCACACGTAAGCCAATAAAGCTATGAAGGGGACGAGGGGACAGGGTGACACAGACGGTCTCGTCGATCGCGGATGATCACTTTGTCGTTCCGGCGGCTGCTGCTCATTTTCAAACCCCAGACGGGAACAGTTGTTAGTTGGATGGGGAGAGATACGAAGAGCTGTTTTTTTTCTCGTGTATTAGTGCGCACGACGTTTGCGATCTTCGGATATGTGTGTATGCACGATAGGAAGAACCGCCATTGGGCAAGGATGTTCGTCTTCGTGCGTTTGTTTTGATCCGATCGCTCGGTTCGTTCGGTCAGTTGCGCTCGGTATGTCGGAAGGGTAACGTTCACTCGCTCGTGGTTGTCTCTTGCGTTAAATACCGCCTTGAAAGTTAATCCACGTTTCCGCGGAATCATCTTACAGTGAGCAAAAATATCGTGAGTTATTTTCCACACTCAATAGCGTGGCGTGTGAAGGTTTTCGGTGGCAATCCATTTTGAAAAATCTTTCCATCTGATGGGAAACATCTTGACACAAAGCAAGCGCGACATTGCAGTGAAGAAGCAGGAAGTGGAACATTTATTAAGAAAAAAAGGGAACAAAATCAACCCGAAACACGTGAAATATGGGCAAGCAAAACCAGAAAGCATAATAATAACGTGACAAGAAATAAACAAAAAAAAACCCCTTTTCGCCCGCACATGCCCAGACGATTGGTGGCAAATAAAAACACAACGAAAAAATGGATGCGCAAGACACAAGACGACGCTTCAAAACGTTCAAAAGATGCCAAATGTACGTCACGTACGCACGTCGTTCCGTTTCCAGCATGATCGTCGCGCGCTGTTGTAGCGATTTCATGTTCGTTTTTCACTCAGAAGATCTTCAGTTTTTAAGGTGTATTTTGTGTGTGTGTGTGTTTGATTTAGGATTAGCAAAACCCTGTTTAGTGAAGATTGTGTACGAAGTGTTTTTCCTGTACAGTTTTAATGAGGCATCACTTTAAAAGGGACGACATGTTGGACGTTGGTCAAAAGATTCCCACAAGCGTTACTATTTACTGCAGGGGACAACATTTGTGAGTTAATATATTTCTATGAATGAATACTGTCGTCATCCATTCATTTGCGCCGTGCTGATGTCGTCAAACTGGCCAATGAAAAGACTGGCGCGTGAGTCCATGGTACACAGATTGACAAATAAATCTGTAACAATCAGGCGCAGGACCCATCCCGGGAGACGGGCGACTTTAATTCTCCGCATTTCAGCATTAATTGACAACGGCGCGCATATGTCGCACGAATGGTCTTTGCGCTCCGGTTCCATTCCCAGTGTCTGTGAGCGTTCTGTACCATGATTTATTTATCACGGCCGTGGTTTGTTTCGGGCGAAGGTATTTATTCCGTTTGAATAACCATAAGGAACAGTTTTGAATGATTTCATTCAACGCTTGAAAATTAATCAGTTGGTTTTATTGATTCCGTTTCCAATTTTCATTGTTTGGATCTCTCTTGATTTTTAAAATAAAAAATGAATATTTCTTAAGTTGAATTCTCGCGTTTGAACGAATAAACAGAGGATTTTAAAACGAACAAGTGATATGAGACATTACAAGCCTCCAAAGATCTTGAGAAAGGATCATTCTGGCGTGTTTGACAGATAAAACTAAGAATAAGATGTCTTTAAGAATAGGATGAAGATTTAATAGGTTTGAGAATGAGAGCATGCGAGAGATGCGTTCTCAAAGACTTAGACGATACGAACAGCCGAACAGACTATCCAATCATAACACACGATCAACTGACGTGAAGAGAGGGGAAAAGGATTTTATTGTCGTCGGTGCTAAGGATGGGCAAAATCACTCTTTTCTAAGAGTTGAAACACAGTGAAAGAGTGGTTATAATGAATTGAATCTTTGACTCACTCTTAGAGATTCATCAACATATATTGTTCTAAGCCAATCGATTAATTACTCCTTTGCGTTTCAACTTATTTGCACTCTCTATACCAACTAATGACCCACTCCTAATGTAGTGAGTTTTGGTTTCAACTCACTCTGACTCTCTGTGCCGATTAGTGATCCACTCTTTTTCCAGTGATCCAGGAGTGGGTCATTAGTCGGCAATGAGAGTAAGAGTGAGTTGAAACCAAAAGGATTGAACCACTAGTCCGGGTAGAGAGTGAGAGTCATGAAAACTCCTTACGACGCGTTAAACTCACTCACTCACTCTTACTCAGTGTTCACATCTCTAGTCGGCGAACATCAGCCAACTGTCGGGCAGAAAAACATTTACGCAGTAGTACCAAAACAGGGAATAATAGCAGAGAGTTGAGTACGTTCCCTTGAAGTACTCCGAAGAGAGTCTATGATCCTGACTCTGGAACATATCCCAGTGTCATTCCAGCTTCCATCTGAGTCAAGCGAAAAGTGAGATCACATAGACCAGTTTGTTGAGCTTCAAGATCACCTTATTGATCAAGATATAGACGATCGCTGTCTTGAATTCTAAATTATGTATTGCGATGTAATTTGTTTGAAGATTAGAAGATACAACAATCAATAGGTTTCTTGGGCGAAGACACCGTATAATACTGGAATTACCATCCAAATCAGTTCTTTAATAGGTTCTTTATAGCGATAATAATTTATAAAGATAATAAATCAATATAAATAAGTCATTACAATGCACTTTGTTTTAACTTCTCCAACAATGTCTAGTAATTGAGTAACTTGAAGATATTGCGATGAACTTTGAAAAACAAAATCTCGAAGTTATTCATTCCTTGAGGTATTAACCTAGTCAGTATGTTTAAAAAAACAAACGTTATTTGTCTCGTCCCAAAACAGCTCTCCTTCCAGAATATTTATGGAAAAATCCAGAATATTTATTACAGTTTATTGATGTGGTTGTAATGAATAATCCAGGAAACACCTCTTTGCTTCCAACTCTTCACGTTTCCACCAAAATAACGCGATTTTATGACAAGAAGAAAACAAAACAGCTCTGACGGTAATGACCACAGATGCAACGTGCAAGAAAGTTAAAATGGTACGCACACACACACACAGACACCCTTGTCCACTGATGTCCGTTTGTGACATCAGTTCATGTGTGAATTGAGGGGAAAAAAAACTCCGTAAACGAAAATATGTATTTTTAGCTGATCGTACATAAACCACACACACTGTAGTAGGGAAGTTTACGTACGATCCGATTCCATTTCTCTACCTAGTGTCACACACTAGAGAGCGCGGTGTTTTGTTTTAACAGGCGCGCCATTTTTACAGCAGTGCTAATGGTGTGGAGATGTTTAGTGCGACGGTTTTGTTATGGCGAACTTGTTAAATGTTGTTTGTTTCTTCATGAACATTCGTAATGATTTGTTTTCCTATCAATTTACCACGACTGAACGACTGCAATGGGTACGTTTGTATGCATTGATTGATGCAGTACAACAAGTAAGAGAGATTTCCCTTACCGTTTGCCAATTAGTCATTATAATGATCGCAATTATTTAATTGATTTCAAAACACTATCACATTGTTTAAAGCGCTAAAACAAAACAAAAAAACGTAGAAGAAACTAAATAATAGCATATAACCAACTCCTAATTGGCCTAATGGATTCCTGTATCGAGCGAGTAATCCACCATGCGTCTCCATCGTGATAGATCAATCCGGTATTTTTCTAGTGAATTATTTATCGCAAATGGCTGCTATCCGATAACAGGAAAGGTGAGAAAGACAGCGATTGTGAGTGTGCATTAAAGTGAAATTTAAAAAAATATATCCAGATGTACCAGATCAACTACAGGTGGAAAACTGATTGGCAAAACAAAGAAAAAAAAACAATCCCCGGATTGATAAAGAAAGAGGTGAACTTTTAACTCGGACAAACAATTCAATTTGCATCCATGGAAAAGCAAACATTAAAATGCAATGAAACACAATCAATGTAAAGCGCATTTTACAGCATTCCCCCTAAACGCATACTGCACATTGCAGGACGGACAGATTGACACTTGGTATTACGCACTTCACGGGCGAGATGAGTTACATTAGCCCCCACAATCATGGGTGACAGCCGCCCGTACGCGTTCTTGCTGTTTATTTGCCTTTTACCTGCATTTTACCTGCCCGCTTTTCGCCCTCGTTTCGGTTCAACGTACGCAATTGAGACGCTTTTGTGTTTGCCCCGTTCCGAGAACTACGGAGACTTTTCCGTCAAATTCCAAGGCACTCCCGGGAGCCGGGTAAACTGAGTGCGTGAGTGTAGTCGGTCACTCACGGGGCGAAGCTTTTGGTTTTGGTTTCCACCGTGGATGCTGTGGATGCTGCGATGAGAGTGTTTGTGTAGAATTGGGAAGCTTTCCATTCGTGGGAGCTTTCGCTCATTTAAAGGATAACGTTTCTCACGCTCTTTCTTTCATCTCTCACTCTCACTGTATCTCACCTTTGCTATTTTCCAAACCCGCACCCGATGCTTTCGACCAACGCGGCGTAAAAAAAAAAAAAAACGGGATTCAAAATGGCAGTGTGCTCATTTTCTCGTCCTTCTCTCACACAATCCATCCCGATCGTGATGACAACTGTACGCGTTCCCCCAAAAAGGAGTAGCGGCAAATGGATATTCCAGCTACGTTGGGATAAGGAAGGCGAGAAGCGTTCTCATCTCCTACGACGCGAGAGAGAGAGAGTAAAAGAGCGTAACGATTTGTAGGCGCGCATCGGCTACAACTCAGTTTTTGGGGAGAAACGAACAGAAGAAAAAAAGAAAAAGGAAGCAGACTCACACGCGCGAGTTTTACAAGATCGGACGAGAAGCTTACGGGCCCCAGAAGCAACACTCCATCGCCGACGAAAGCTCGCGGAAGACGTAGTGCCCAAGTCGGTGTGCCCTGTAGTGAAATCTTCCCATTTTTCGCACCAAGAAATAGCACCAGCACCAAACGACAGCTGTACATCACATCCATTGTACCACCGTCTGGTCTGGTGAGGTTCGTTTGGGACCACAAAAACGGCCACCAACATTGTGCTGGAACAAATGGACGGGCTACGAAAAAACGGTGGTGTTCTAGTCGTCTAAGCCCAATCAGGTTCGCCCTCCCCTCTCCCCCCATCATAGTGTCCGTGCACCATCTTTTCAGTGCCAGTGACGCAGCAGGAAACGAAACGAAGAACCAAGCACGGGAAAGAACAGAAAGGTAGAGCAAGGGTGTGAAAAGTGTATGTTCCGATGGGAAAATTGGGAAAATACAGCATCCCATAATTTTAAATCCGAGAAAAACCGAACTCCACTGGATGTGAAGCAGCCATTACGTGAGTGTTTGTACGCGCGCGTGTGTGTGTGTGTATGGGACTACGTGCAAGTACCGTGCGGCGTACGCCCTGTTTTCGAAGGTTGAAATTTTCGGGCAGACAGTGAGTGAGTGAGTGAGTGCGCTCGCCCTTTTTTTAATGTGGTGGGAAGGTGGGAAGGTCGGAGACGCGTTCGGGTGGTACGTGATAGAAAGGGAAGACAAACAGGATTAGCAGGACACTGTGCATGTGGAGGTTGAAAATGTACCATCGCTTGCAATCGTCGGAAGGATTAAATTCCCCCTTCCCTCTGTTGTGTCCGTTGTTCCCACCCCGCTCCTTCCTACGACACACGACACAGGGCGTGAACGTGTGTGCGAGTGAGTGTGTGTGTGTGCGTGCGTACGTGCAAACTGATTTTTCCAAATGAATGGAGCGATCCGAGTGAAAAATCGCCCCCGGGTTCATGCCTGCTCGCTCACTTCCAAACACGGACACGGCGGTGATAGTGAGCGTGACGTGGGGGTTGTGCAGTGAGCGGCAGCTCACCTTTCCTCCTCACCCCCACAAACCAGCTCATCTCGTGCGCGGTGGTGTGTGAGTCCAAAGAAGGAAAAAAAGAAAAAAGAATGCCTGCTTGGATGTAAAATTATGCCTCGAAGCGTTTGTCCTTCCACCACTCCAAAAGTGCCACCGTGTGTTGTGTGTATGTGTGCGCATATGTTTGTGTGATTTTCATTTGGAGAAACGAAACCGCTCTTGCACCCGCCGCGTACACAATGCGTCCTTGCATTCCGTTTGTTGCAAGAGCAAAAAGAAAGATGGCAGCAAAAAGGAGGATGCATGCCCATGGAGCTGATGGATTATTTACTCAATGAATTTTAACAGCAAGTGCCATAATTATATAAAATGTGTTTCATTAAAATCCCTATGCTTATCGTGTTTTTCTTTCCCCCCCTTCTCGTTTAAACTCTTTGCAGGAATTCGCGTTGTGTGGTGTGTGATTTGTTTTTTTCTTTCTTTTTGTGTACGTGTGCACACACGCGTGTGAGTGTTTGTCTCACGACGGGAACGAGCTTTTCTACCGTGTAGTGAACAGCATCCGAATGTGAGTTTGGCGAGAGAGTGTGTGGCCGGGAAAAAGAAGGTGGTTCCAGGCGGGACCGTTTGAGTGGAATCAGTGGAAAAATAAGAAGTGGAATAAGTGGTTGCGGCCGGTTTTGGTGCCGTGGGCAGTGATGGCTAACCCTGCACCATCCACACCGCACGGTGTCCAGCAGAACCGATAACGCAAAGCCCCCGGGGGTGAGTTTTTTTTTCGGTTGTTGTTGTTGCGTTTCCTCTCTCTCTCACACGTCATGCAATCAGCAATAATGGCTGGAATGTGACTTGCAGTCGAAGGGGGTTGGTACCGTACGGAAGCTGCCCAAACTTTGGAATCGCTGACAGTAAAGATGGCCGTCGGGATGAACAACTGCCGGTCGGTGGACACGGTCGGTAGTGTGGTGCGCCCCTGTTACAGTGTAAAGTGCACCAGCAACATCAACAACTGAGTGTGAACAGCAGTACTGTACGACCGTACACTACACTAGTTCTCTTCGTACCTTCGTACCATTCCGTTTACGGAATGGCTTTTTCCTTTGTACATCAGCACCGCTTAAAGACGTCTTGTTTTCACGAACCCTCACGCGGCATGAAATAGCGATGTACGTGAAAAGCTTTTCCGTGCGAAACACAACGGAAAACCGTGGACCGGAAAGTGGAAACGCTTGGTGCGGTATTTCGTAACACCAGACCGCTGCTCACTACCGCTGCTCAGTGTGTGCGTTCATCCTTCGACTCTCCTCTGCAACTACCAATCAAATCTGTGAGTTCTGCGACAGCACGCAAGGTGCAACCTTCAGGGCTGTCCAACACAAACGTTCTCATCGAAGAAGAAGCAAAAAAGGGAAAAACACATTAAAAAATACACGGTGACGGCGACGTAAATTCGATTCCGGGTGTGTGAGTAGGAATTGCAGTGAGGAGCGCAGCCATTTTCTTTTTTTTTTTAATTTGGGAGGGAGGTTGCACGTACGCAACCCAAAAGCAAGGTCGCTGTGAGCTGTGAGCTGTGTGTTTTGCTGCTCGTCTCGTGAGGTGAGCGGCGCGCTCACGCGTGAGAAAGAGCGGCAACGGCGAGTGGAACGATGAGTGAGAAAAGCTTCCTTGTGTCGATGTGTTTATTACGCCGATTTACGCGAAAACGGAAGCTGCATCTAGCGCGATGGGAAATAAACGCCTAATGCTAGCGGAACGTCTGTCCGCTAATTGGTGAGCCCCAAAACGTATCGTGTGTGAGTGAGTGTGACAGGAATATATAAGCTGCACCGGAGAGCGAGCAGGGGGAGAGTGTGAAAAAAGAAAAACACAAAAGTTTCATTTTGAAAACCGTTTTTGGTGGTAAAACGGGATGGAAAGCAGAAGAACAACAAACAACCTGCCGCACAGTGAGTTTAGCGGGCGGTGTAGACTTGTAACGGATGTGCTTCGCAAGATGGCGCCCGTGAGTGAAAGACGCAAGGTGTGCTCACGCAGTGTTCGGTTTCGCTCGAGTGTGCTACTGTTTGGGACGTTCCTGGCGGTGAGCACGGGGTTGTTCTTTGCACCGACAGTGCACGGACAGCGTCCGCTTGGTAATTCCACGTTCGGGGCATCCCACAACTCGTCCGGGGTCATCAACGTCCATCCGGTGCTGACGACCAGTACCACCTCCACCGAACCACCACGCTCCATGTTTCCCGCATCGGCGTCCGGGTTTGAAGATTCCTTCGAGGACGATAGTTCCGATCTGGAGGAGCACGATCATGACGAGCACGAGCATGAGCACGAGCAGCACCATCTGGAGCACGGTGGTGGCGGCGTTGGGCATAGTAGCGGCGGTGGAGGTATCGGTGCCTTTCCACAGCCGAACGAAATCAATGCCGGCGCTAGTCGGAACGGTGGCCATGATGGGGCTCCGATCGGTTCCCGTCAACCAGGCACTCGGCTAATCAATCCCTACTTTCCGACGCCCGCCTCCACACAGGGTGGTTCGAAGACGACCGAACCTCAGAACCGTCGGGGGTTTAATCCGGCCCGTCCTGGGCGTGGACGCAAAACCTCGCCAATTAACGTGTTGCGCCAGATGAACAAAGCCTCAACCAACATGAACGGGCTCGATTCGGGCGGTGAACCGATTTCGTACGGTTCCACAACTCACCGACGCGGTCAAACCGTACACCATGCCGGTGCGGACGCGTACGGACAGGAGAATGCCGGTGAGCGGGATGCTTCAGGACGCGCGGGAGAGGAAACGGATGCGCGGGGAGGCACGGTGCAGCAGGGTGGTGGCCGTGGTGCCGCCGAACACAGCAACCGTGGACGTTCCGATGTGGGCCGTGGACTTGGAATCATTATGCAATCTCCCGGTTACTTCACGGCCGGTTCATCCTACAGCCGGCAGGGTGATGACCCACTCAGGACGTTACGGGCGCGTTACAACGAAGAGGTAAGATACAACAGGCAGATCCAATCAAATCAGCGTCTCATTCCTAGAACATCAGTCAGCACTTAACTGCATCGCTGCTGCACAAAATAGGCATAATTGATTGAGGTTTGTTACTCGATTGATTCTCGATAAGTTTCACAATGGCTGTTGACTAAAGTTGAGTCGAGGCTGATTTGATTAAATTAGCGGAGTACAATTGCAACTCGAATGGAATCAAGCTTTCCAATGAAACCAGATGTATTGGAGAACAGGTCGAAACTTGTGTTGTGAAGGTTTGCGGTGAGAAGTTATGCTGGAAATTGGGCCCTTCTTTGACGTACTTCATATGATGCTGTTTGGTAGAACAGTACGGATAAGTTTGTCTCAACTAAGAAGAGGTTGTATCTCCATGGCTGTGTAGAATATAATAACCGATTTAAGATAGAATTCTCAGAGATTGATTAGTCAAGAATTCAAAGCAGGTATAGTCATCGCGAAATTATACATTTAACAAAGGTTTATATGATCACCGATAAGAAGTGGTTGATCTGATGGTAGTGGCGAGCGCTGTAAGCAACTCCTAAGCTAAGGGTTGTGAAGGTTGTCACGACAAGTTGTGTAAGTCCCTCCAGCCCACTTACTTACTTACTTATCAGGCGCTACAACCGCTTCACGGTCTTTGCCTGGAGCCCTAATCCTCGATACCGCTCACGGTCCAGCGCCGTTGGCCATTCTGGCGGACGCATCAACGCCATCACTCCATCTCAGTTTGGGCCTACCACGCCTCCTCTGTCCGTTTGGAAGATCTAAAAAGACTTTATGGGCTAGGTCGTCCGGTGTCATTCTCATGATGTGACCAGCCCACCAGAGTCTGGCGAGTCTAATTCGCTGCACTATGGTGAGATTATCGTACAGCTCGTAGAGCTTGTCATTGTAGCATCTCCTCCATTGTTTTTCCACACATACGGGGCCAAAGATCTGAGATTCTGAACATCTTCCACTCGAACGCAACTAAGCTTCGCAGTTTCGCCAGTTTTGGACTAAGTCCATGTCTCAGAGACGTATGTGAGTACTGGGACTATGAATGTTCTATACAGTCCCAGCTTCGACAGTCGCGACAGGTATTTAGAGTGGAGAAGTTTCCTCAGGCTGTAGTATGACCGGTTGGTGGCCAGCACCCTTGCGAGTAGCTCTACATCTATGTTGTTGTCGGTGCTGACCTTTGACCCTAGATAGGCGAAGTTCTGGACGACTTGCTTAAATTAATGTTTGTGTTTGTTAGCAGGACCGCTGGTAGTGTCAGCCTACTTTTACAAAATTCTAAACATTCTTCAGTTAGGATTTCCTAAGATCTTTGGCGCTAGCCCCCTTTACTTCCATCGTCAGACCCAATGTGATCTATGTGGAAGGTCTAACTACCGGTGAGAGAAGCCGACCTTCATTCCACTTGGGAGCTCAAAGAAAGCTTAACCACGAGTGATAATTCCAAACCAGAAAACAGAAATTCAAAGTTGAACTTGACAAGCGAATTAAACAAAACCAATTATTCGTACATTTTGACGTTGTCTACAAAGTCTTCCACTGTATCGGTCGGTAACGTCACACACAAAACCACAAAATAGATTAGTTCCAGCTATATCAAAAATAGAACACTAAAACCGATGGACGTGTCTCTCATTCCTATTTTTATGCGCGTTGGTCCTGCTCGTCACCACAATCGCGGTTTTGTAAATGTCGACTATGTCGACAATCGCAGTATCTCGGAGCCGTTACGTCGTTGGTAACGATGAGTTTACTAGAGTATGAACATAACGAAATGACAATTTTGGATGGAGTATTTATATCTGAAATGCTATAATTGGTGCGAAAAACAAACTATACCAATAATTTATGAAATCCCACCACAGAGATTACTCCCTGCACACATCGTTCCCATGAACGAAATCGGGACTGATCTGTTGCATCTCGATATAGCGCTCCGGTGAACAGTGTGATTGAGTGGCTGGAATAATTAACGTATCGCACTTCACCATCCGATGACGCGATGACGGCGACCGCGAGACAAGCCCAGATTATATTGGCCCTCGATCAAGACTCGTGTCGGCGAGTGAGCCACGGAAGTGCATCACAGATTGTGTTTCACCACGGCGCTGTGCAGATGGGCAGTGGGGTCTACCGTCCTTTATTTTCGTAATCTCAATCGAAAATAGATTTCTTACGATTTCTATTCCCCTGGAGCATGAGGCTGATCGGTCACGAATGTGTTGTGAGCTACATGAGCAAATTGCTTCCAGCGTGCAACGTTTGGGCCGAAGGTGAAACGGTGAAACAAGACGCGCGCCATTTTCCCAGACGTGGGCGTCCTTCGTTTCGGAAGGTGTGGCTGTGGTTAGGTTGCAAACCGGGGGAAAAAAGGGCAAAGTTTTCCCTCGTTGCGAATACGATATTGGATGGACGATGGCTAAATATAGCGTAACCACAGCATAGCACAATAACAACAACTGGCCCGGAGGGAAAAGGACATGGCAAGACCTGATGATGAGTTTCGTGGAAAACATTGTGCTGGACATGCAGGAACTCGTTTCAGATATAGCAAATGAGGTATCTATAACTGTTCTGTTCTGTTTTATTCTCGGCAGCGTTATCACAACTCCGTCCCGGATCAGGGTTCCGAGATGGACGAGATACTCGGCATGAAGTGTAACTTCGAGACGGAATGCGCTTGGACGTGGGATGAAATGGATCAGCACGGCTTTCAGGTGGTGACGGGCATGAATCTAACGGAATCGAATCGAACCGGACTGATGCCGGGCCCGGGTGCCGATCCGGCCCACAATGCTAACGGTCATTTTCTTCATCTACGGCTCACGCAAGACAGCCAACCGCAAATACTTACCTCGCCGGTGTTTGGTGCGACGAAGGAGAACTGCTACCTGGAAGTGTTTACGCACCAGAGCGCAATGCATCACGGTAGCATACGTATCGTCATTGAGACGATAGGCAACCAGGAATCGAGCTGGGTCCCGGCAGAAATCATGGGTAATGATCTGCGCCGTTGGCAGCTAAACACGTTCCGCATCGATCGCATCTCGAAGGACTTTAAGGTGCTGTTTGAGGTGGTACCGAACAAGCTCGGTGGACAGGCCCGTGGACACGTCAGTATCGATAATCTGCGGATGGTGAACTGTTTCCCGGACTCGATCAGCACCAACAACTGTAGCTACTCGCAGGTTCAATGTACGGCCAGCAAGGTATGTGAGACACAGTGTGAAAAGTAGGCAACAAGCGATTAATCACCATCTCGCAACACTTGCAGGTTCCTGTGTGCATCAAAACACCAAAGATCTGCGACATCACAATAGATTGTGATGATAGTGAGGATGAGACGTTGAATTGCGGTAAGCTTTTTTGGTAGTTCAGAATAAGAAGCGACTTATGACGCACCTGTTTCTTAACTTCGTAGACAAAATCCCATTCGGTGGTCGCTGTGACTTTGAGTCTGGTTGGTGCGGATGGCAAAACTATGGTAACGTTATTCTATCCTGGGCTCGACACTCTGGTCCAACACCGACGGAAAAGACGGGCCCTGATATGGATCACACGCACGAGAACTCGAACGTCACCGGGTATTACATGTTCGTCAACATGAACCAGCATGCGAATGATAGCGAGAAGAGAACACTGGTTGGATTGGCCAGTAATGCGATCATGAACAGTGTCGTCTTTAACCCACCACCGTTGGTACACATGAACGCTAGCTCACCGTATAGGAACTCCTGTGTGGTGAGTTGCCCAAATGCGACACTTTGATGTACGATAGCGTGCTGTTGCTAATATGTTTCTATTACCATTTCCACAGATCCGATTCTACGTCCACCAGTACGGCATGAACCCGGGCAGCATAAATTTGTCCAGCGTGGAGATCCGTGAGAAGGAAAACTTCACCACAACGCTCTGGTGGAGTTCGAAGAATCTCGGCGAAGATTGGGTACGGGTGGATATCATCCTGCCCAACATTACGACCAAGTACTATCTGCAGTTCGAGGCACGCATGGGAATGCGCATCTTCTCCGATGTGGCGATCGACGACTTCTCGCTCAGCCCGGAGTGTTTCGGTTTGAACATACCGGCGGAACATCTGCAGGGGTACAACTATTGGGATCCACGGATAGGCGGGGCCAAGCTACCGCATAAAGATTTCATCGGAAAATCATGTACGTTGGAGCAAGAAGGTGGAAAGTTGTGGGGAAGGTAATTGAAACGGTGATCCATTCTTTTATTGCAGACCTGGAACTCAACACCTGCGGTGCGAAGGGTCAACATGGACCGACACCGGGCGATTGTCTATCGTCTTACAACAATACGGAAGCGTTCAGCGCAGTCCACGTCATTGACAGCCATCCGTTCAAGGGAATCCAGGCGTGGAAGGTACCCAACGAGGGTTACTATACGTAAGTACATGACAACGTCCTCCTCAAATTTAACAGCTCTGGTCTAACGACATCCTTCTCTTACGTTAGAATTATTGCAAAAGGTGCTGGAGGTGGTCTTGGGTCCGGTGGTGTTGGTTCTTCCCGCGGTGCGATGGTACTGAGTGTGTTGGAATTGCACAAGGATGAAGAAATATACATCCTGGTGGGACAGAGTGGTGAGCATGCGTGTATCAAATCGATGGGCTATCGGGATGAGTCGTGCGAGATGCGCAACAAGCAGCTCAACATGGACACGTGGATGCACTCGAAGACGCAGCAGGTGAAGAACACAATCATCGAGGAAGGTGCTGGTGGAGGCGGTGGTGGAACATATGTGTTTTTGGTAAGATGAGATGTGCCTCATGGCAGGGGAATGTTTATAATATCTGTTTTGTTCCTTTTACATCAGCTAAACTCTGCCAATACGGCAGTGCCTCTGCTTGTGGCTGGTGGTGGCGGTGGACTTGGTGTTGGTCGTTATCTGGACGATGATATTCAGCATGGCAAAAAGTATCAGTCATACAAGAAGGACGTTTCGGGTACTGCACATGGGGAATCCACCCGGCAGGCTGGACCGGGAGGCGGTTGGCGTGCGCAGGCCGATATGGGGCTGGATGCACACTATGGTGCATCGTTGCTGGAAGGTGGACGAGGTGGACTGCCATGCTATACACCTCGAGGTACCCACGGGCAGGGTGGATTTGGTGGTGGCGGTGGCGGATGTGATACTGGAGGTGGTGGCGGTGGATACTCCGGTGGTGATACGATGATTAACTCCACCAACGGAGAAGGTGGCTCGTCCTTCATGGCGTCTAAGCGGAACGTGCCGGAATTGTCGATGGAATTTACTGGAGCGAACGGTGGCCACGGAGCGGTACTGATCATTCCCGCCATACAGGGTTGTGGATGCGACTACCGCTGTGTAGCGCTGGACGAGTACCGAGCTACGGTGGGATGCATCTGTCCCGACGGGTGGACACTAAAACCAGATAACTATACTGCGTGTGAATGTGAGTATTCGTCCTCCCGCGTAAAGGAACTTTCGCTGACTTCCTTCCTTTCCTCTATTCCAGTGCCCACGGAAACCGTGGAAATGAAGTACCTAATTATGTTCTTTGTCGTCGTCGTGCTCGTACTCTGTGCCGCACTGGCCAGTCTTATACTGATACTTTGTAAGTCCATTCAACGCGAAAAGAGATCATCTTGGCGAGGTTCACTTACTCAAATCTTTTCCTCCAGATAACCGTTACCAAAGAAAGCGTCAGGCGGCTCTGCGCCATAAGATGCTGCTGGAACAGGACCTGCAGCTTAGCCGACTGCGCAGTACCGCCGATGATTCGGCACTGACCAACTTCAATCCGAACTATGGTTGTGATGGCATACTGAACGGGAATGTGGATGTGAAGAGTCTGCCACAGGTAGCTCGTGAAAGTTTGCGTTTGGTGAAGTAAGTGTCCATCGCTAGTATTTGATTGCCTGAGCAACTAAACATTGTACGTCCTTTCTTGTCCTTCAGAGCGCTCGGACAGGGTGCTTTCGGTGAGGTGTACCAAGGTCTCTACCGTCATCGTGACGGTGACGCGGTGGAGATGCCTGTGGCAGTGAAAACATTGCCAGAAATGTCCACAGGCCAGGCGGAGTCAGACTTCCTGATGGAGGCGGCCATTATGGCCAAGTTTAATCATCCCAACATTGTGCATCTGATAGGCGTCTGTTTCGATCGTCATCCACGGTAAGAACGCTTTGACAACTAAATCATCCCTAATAGACCACTCATTTTGGTTACCTGCTTTCGTTGGAATCGTTACTACAGGTTCATAGTGCTCGAGCTTTTGGCCGGAGGTGATCTGAAGAACTTCCTCCGGGAGGGTCGTAATAAGCCGGTATGTACCTCCAGCAATGTCATCCGTTCTTTGGGATACATTTTTTCTTGATCTTATTCTCTCCAGGAACGTCCATCACCACTCACGATGAAGGATTTGATCTTCTGTGCGCTTGACGTTGCCAAAGGCTGTCGGTACATGGAAAGCAAGCGTTTCATACATCGTGACATAGCCGCCCGGAACTGTCTGCTCAGTAGCAAAGGTCCTGGCCGCGTGGTGAAGATTGCTGACTTTGGTATGGCCCGTGACATCTACCGCTCTGACTACTATCGCAAGGGCGGTAAAGCGATGCTGCCGATCAAGTGGATGCCTCCAGAGGCGTTCCTCGACGGAATCTTCACCTCGAAAACGGATGTCTGGTCCTTCGGAGTGCTGCTGTGGGAAGTGTTCAGCCTTGGTCTGATGCCCTACACTGGTTTGCCCAACCGCGATGTGATGCAGTTGGTGACGGGCGGTGGACGACTCGATGCACCGCAAGGTTGCCCAATGGCGGCATACCGCATCATGGCCGATTGTTGGAATCCAACGCCCGAGGAGCGTCCATCCTTCTCGAATCTGCTCGAACGCCTAACAACGTGTACGCAGGATCCGGAGGTGATGAATGCCCCGTTGCCGAGCTTCTTCCGACCACCGTCAAACGAGCGCGATACGACGATAATGCGCCCACCCGGTAACGATGACTTCTGTCTACAGGTGCCCAATTCCTCCGACTATCTGATACCGCTACCGGGCCCACGTTCCGTCGCGGAACGCTTGCTGAGTGAGGCGACCGGTGTCACTATTCCGGACTCGATTATGACCTGTACGCCACCGAAAAACGCATCTCCACGTATCGTCAACGGTCATACGGTGATGGTGTCGAATGCGTTGGTGGGACATGGTGCTCCTCAGCAACAACCACTCACGACCGTCACCGATGGCGCCTGCTGGGAAACGTCCTTCATTCGCAAACACCCGGGACAGGCTTGTCCGGCCGGTGTTCCACTTCCACCTCCGCCGGTACTAGATCCGGCCGATGCAGTCCATCCACCAAATGGGCCCCCGTTGCCTCCACCTGTACCGGATGTTGCCGATAAGTTAATCTCCCTGGATACTCCGCAACAGACACCGACGACCATACAGCCACCCATCTCGTTCAGTAATCCGGTGATCGGTGAACTTGGCGATGGATCAAATCCAGGACAAACCAATGGCGGACCGATGACGAACGGCAACGGCCACAACCATGGTCCGCCGATGGTGGAATCTCCGATGGAGACGGCAAAGTTACTCAGTAGTATACCGCCACCAATAACGCTCGATCCGGCAGCGCTTAGTATGCAGCAGAACCACGTGGTCGGTACGTCGTACGCAAACATTCGCATGATGAGCAATGCCAATGGCAATGGATCCAACCACAGCCATACCAACCACAACAACAACAACCATGGCGATCATAACGTTATCGTGGATAAGCTCACCGGTACTGGTGGCATAGTGATGACGGGTTTAACCGGCTACAGTAACGGTCCGACCGGTAATGGTGGCGTTAATGGTGGTAATGGCGGTGCCAACGGTGGTAATCACAGCACAAATGGACATCATGTACATCATGGTGGTAATGGCGGTAATGGCGGAGGCGATAAAGGATCGGTCGGTGCCGGTCAGGATCCTTCCCGACAGGCGGCACCCTTCACGATCCAGACCTTCAGCGAGCGTTACATTAGCCCGGAAAATCATTCCGAGATCAGCTGTTAAAGGGTTTCGATGAGGTTGCATACACATAATTTCTACGATATGTTATCGACGTGGGAAGGCATACAATGCTGACTATGTAGAGGACACTGAAGAAACAAACACACACACACATACACACCCATATAAAGTATCATTGGTGGACATCCATTGGCCACTAATTTGAAAAAGTATTTCGTAACGAAAATCAATATAAATATATATATATATACATATGTACTAACTATATAAAAGAAACCAAACACTTACACACACACACACGAATACCCCGATATACAAATGCATTATTTGTACATATATTTGCATAACATTAGAAGCGAAAACAAAAACTGGTTAGAATATATTTATATAACAAAACAGAAAACGCTACAAGCAAGCAAGCGAACGCGTTTGTTGGGATACAGTGCACAAACAAGGGGCAGTAACTAATTGATGTTAAACAAACGAAAAAGAAGTGTTTCTTTGTCCAAAACTTAGTCCACCGAGTGGAAAAAAAAAGAAAAGCAAAGTAAAAAAGAACAAAACAAACAAAACAAATACAGTAAGAACGGCCCGAACTAGTAAATGTCTAGAAATGACGTGCACGTGTAGAAGAGATTAAGCAAACAAAAAAAAACACAACAGCTTATCACACGCGAAAACACATGATAATATGATCCCATAAAAAAATAAAACCAAATGTCACAACAAACCAAAATGTCAAATGATACATTGACATGTGTCAAGTGGCCTGGTTGTGTTATGGCTACTAATACCCCACTCACACTAAAAAAAAGTGGGTATTTTTTGACAGATGGCGTCTTTTGCGTGGAATAGGGGTCAATGATTTCTACCTATTTGTTAGACGGGGGAAGTGGCGAACAATTTGGGTATTCGATCACCGATCGGTAGTAGCTAGGGGGCGAGCTTATCCCGTGTTTTAACAACGACTAATTCACACCAAGTAACACACTGACGGACGGCGAAAAGAAAAACTGCGGTTTTCGATAAATTCTTTCCCTCTTTTCAATTAGTTTTTTTTATGTTTTATACTAAGGTGACAAACTATTTGTATGTGTTGGAGCATTTTAAAGCATTTTGTGTTGGCTTTCGGGAAAACATTTTCCATTATCTTTGTTTACTGAAAGATCTCCATTTTGTTTTTTTTACTCAATCAATGAAAGCGAATGTTAAAATTTAGTAGATTATAGTAGCTCACACTAACACACTCGAAACAAAAAAATACATAAAACGAGTTGCTCAAAAGTTACGTCTCATTTAGGAACAAAAAACACAAAAGTTAAAGGTAAACTGTTGAGTTTCAGCAGACGAGGGTTGTGATGGAATTAGCGAACAACAAACAAATAAGCAAAAAGGAAGAA
>AXCM01005008.1:0-19412 GCA_000473375.1 Anopheles culicifacies | reverse complement strand
CATACGCCTCTGAGACTTGGACTTGGACGAGAGCTCTCTTAGCCGCGTTCGAGATGAAAATTCTTAGTTGAAGGTCTTTAAGATATATGGCCTGAAATGTGTGGAAGAATAATGGTGGGGCCACTATGATGACGAGCTCTGTGAGCTGTACGACGATCTTGTTCAACGATTTAATCTCGTCAGGCTCTGGTGGGTTGGGCATGTCATGCGAAGGTCACCGGACAACCCAGCCCGTTAAGTCTCTTTAGACCGTTCTTATAGACAGAGGAGGTGCATTTGGCACAAACAGAAATTAGGACACGAAGACGCTCGACCGTGAGCAGTTGAGATGACTTCTACAGCAGGACACTTCACACAGCTTCATTATCACAAGAGTTTTCTTGTGCGAATACTGAGAATGCTGAAGATCTTCAAAGTCTTTATTCCAAAAATAGAGTTAGCATAAATCACTGCACACCGTAGCAAAATGATATTGAGTTACATGATTGTAGCTAACCATCTGCCTCACTTACCTGATTATTCGTGTTGATAGAAAAGGCCGTGATGTCTAAAAGTCCTCCCAGCAAGAAACCGACCCAACTGTACAGCCACATGATGACACCAGCGCTCTGCAATGGCAAACCGAAAGGGGTATTGGGAAACGAAAAATATGCATTAATATTCGTGCACACCAGACCAGGTTGCCCGCCGGGCAATTGGTCCCTAATTTTCCATTACACGCCAACACACCCATTAAATGCAAACACCCATTACCGATACACCGTTTTTCGATTTATCATGGGAGGCCCCTTCCAGGGACGAACCGAAGAACCGTAACCTGCATCTCGGTGGAACGTTTAACGTAAATAACGACAAGAGCAAGGGAAATGGGGAGTCGAGAAGAGAAAAAAAACCGATTCTCCAAAACACCCCCCCGAATGCTCCGGGGTACATTCACCGATGGAAGCAGGAAGACCCAAACTCCTCCTTTGAATATGTATTTTTATTCCGTTAACCAATTTCATGCAGATTATTTCTTTGGCGAAGAAGTGCACAGCTGGCAATGGTTCCGTGGCTGGCGGCAAATACGGGAACCGGTGTTGACGGTAGCTTTTCTCAGCCCATTTATTTTGCCAATCCCTTCCCCTGCGCAAGGAAATTGCAAAAAACAGCACGCTCCGATCCTTCGAGCAGTTCGGCTAACCGTTAGTCACCGGGACAAGGTGAAGAAAATAACTTTAGTAACGAGATTTTTTTTAATGAGTTCTAAAACTTTTGCCATTCCGAAGCGTGCTGCTCCTCGGTTTCGGTTTTGGGGCAAGCAATGGTTGGCGAGGCGAACTGTTGTTGACGTTGTTGATTCGCTGGGAAAATGTGGAAGCTTCTTTTTTGTCTACTTTGTCGACGATACGTTCTCGCTTGCCGTTCTACCCAACTCCAGACTTCGGTTGTTGCAAATGTTCGCTGCGTATTTGTATGGTTATGTGTGAAGTGATTTTCCATTTGCCGGTATCAATAGCGCGGCAAACTTTCTCCACCAAACGGAGCTGTTAGGGGGCAGCCTGGTGGGGGAGGTTTTATATTATTCAAAAGTTTCACTTAGTGAAAAATTGTTGTCCTTGCCGTCCTTGTTGTAGAATGCCGGTAACGAGGAAAAGCGTACTGTCGCGTGCAAGATTTACTCACACCTTGATTGAATGAAATGGAGATTTTCTCCATGCAGAGGGAACAGTTTTCCGATGCTCGATTCCTGCCTCATTTGTATTCAAGCCGAACCACCCAAAACACTGCAGACCTGCAAGGCCTTCATCATTCTGCGCATAAAAATACCTGCCCTTGTAAAAATTCGCCAAACCCATTCCGACCGCGCTCCGGCACGTTTGGGAAGCGTATATTTTTGGCACACTTTTGGGCAGGTGCGAGGGGAACCCGTATTACCCCGACCCATTCGGTGCTATCGATTCGAGCAAACTTCCAGCAAGTTTGTGCTGCTCGTCCTCTCCGGCGCACAACGGTGGCTGATTCGATTTGCAACAAACACTCACACAGCACAAAGTAAAACATAAAAAAGAGGTAACGAACCGAACCGAAGACAAACCAACCCAGGGCAGCGGGTGTTGGATTCTTAAAGCTTCGATTCATGAAATTTTAGCAGCCCCATTTACGGCTCTACAGTGCCGGAATGGTTCAAAAAAAAAACGAAACCAATCCACAAACCTTCGGCCCAAGGTCTTAAAGGTGAAGAAATTTTCCACTGCTCTTCGTCTGTGTTTTGAGCGTATTTGTTCACTTTCCAAGGTTCTTGGCAAGTGTAAATACAGTAGAGCGAGTGGTAAAACGAGAGAAGGACGAGGGGGAATGGAAAAGTTAGTCATTTTCCTCGCTGGAAAACAGGTGAAAAGTGAACCACTTGCCCGACGGTAGCGTTTGTTTGCTTAAGCTCGTTCTATTTACTCTTGCAAGGATTCGTTGCCATTTTTTACTTTTGTCTTTGTCGGCGTCTGTTTGTGTGTGTGTTTCGGTAATTTCTCGAGGGCGTGATAAAGATCAATTAGCCCTCAAAGTGGTCGTTTAACGGTGAAGGTGATGAAAAACTCGCATTTGTATGCAAAAACTGGCCCCGCGTGGGTTTATAATGCCTACTGCTCCACTTCTTGCACAAGAACAATTGAAGCAATCGCTTGGCAGTAATTTGAAATTGTTTACTTTCGTGGAAAAAAGTAATCGAAACCTTTTCACACAATGAGTACAAAGTGGGTAATCGATGCTGGTTTCCGTAATAGCGAGAATATAGAACATATTTTTCATGTTTCGTTTACTTCTTTTGTTGGCAATTCTTGGAACATTCCATTAAATTGAGTATTTCTTTCTAAGTAGTTCTTTCAAGACGTTTTAAAAAATTAACCACCTCTACGACATTTTGTCTTCAAACTTCAGTAGCCTTTTTTGCCCTTAATGAGAATCTCTTAAAGTTCATATGTCTCATAGCCGTAATGAGTTAAATTTAGCTTCCAAACTTCACGGGAAAAGATCATCGTCGACTGAACAAGAAAACAGCATCTCATAGGTCAAACCATCAAATATAACAAATTCTTCCGGCACCACATCATCCGTCTCTCTACCACGCTTCACAAATGACGGTTCGCGAAATGTGCCCCTCTCCGGCGAAGCCATTCGAAGCCACGATAAATTATCGTTCCGCGTCTAACGATGACTGGCGATGGCTGACTCTAGACCGTGCTCTAGTGTGCCATTTTTCGTGTCCCGTGTGTCAGCTTCGATCGTTCCGCGGAAATAACAACACTGTGAAGTCACACAACAACAAAACTCCCAGGAAACTGAAAGGCATACCAAATAGATGTCCTGACAAGGACGACGTTTTATTCGCGTTTTTTTTTTCGTCCTTTCGTGGAAAACGTGGAAATATCGATCGAAGTATTGCGACGAAACGTTACTTTGCGTCCTCCATTATGCGTCTCCTGGGTCCTGCTATGCCTTAAGTGGACCCACTCCGCTAATCTTCAACCGTGACACACGCCTTTTTATACGCCATGAGCGACAGCACAAAACGGTGACCGTCTATTACCTCTTTACGTGCGTCCGTTTGCTTGAAGGCGGACATTTTGGAGAAGAATGATGCTTTAAAACCCCATATTATAAAGGCACCGTTATGCATAACGGCTCTCATCAGGTCGTTGTGCGTGTGGTTTTCATCACCAATCGTTTTCCGCTCATTTCTCCGGGACCTGGCCGACCTCACGCCATGGCCAATCAACAAACGTACGGGGAAACCGATTCGAACCACCGCAAACCGATGCGCCACACGAACACGAAGGCGTTAAGTAATCGAATTTATATTTATTGCCTATAAATTGTGTTTTATTTCCCTCAGCCCATAAATATAGCTGATTGTGGAGATAATTCTATGGGAAAAGTAACTTACGCTATCCACCTTCACGCTTCGGCCGTACTGTCATGTTTGTTTGTTGTGTACATGCGAGATCAAGCTCGTCCTGCAGACGAACTCGACGAGCCGCAGCGGCAGAAGTCATCAGAGTTTGGGGGCTAGAATTTTCATCAGTATCGAATATTCATACAGCTCCACTGTAGGCAATTTGTTTCAACACATCGTCTGCCAATAATGTATACATTATTCAGGGCCGAGGACCGAGGACAGCGTACCAAGGCGTGTGCTTGATGCTAGAAAAGATGATGCCTTGAATCCTTCACCCCTGGAAACCCCCAACACCGTTGGTTAGGAATTATCTAATTTAAGAAACCGTGACAAACAAGAGCACGAAAGCCACGTGATAGCCACGCACTGGAGGGAGAAAAAAAGGGATGAAGAAGTGTTACACTGCCGCACTTCGGTGGCGAAGGATGACATGCCTGCAACCATAGAGGCAAACTGCCAACAGCCGGGTAACAACATTTGACTTCCAAAAAGGTCCCCGACGCGTATGGAAATTACTTAATCCGCAATGAAAATATTTGTCTGCTCATTATTCAGCCGCATCCCATTTGCCTTTTTGTGAGCAGAACGCGGCACTAGCGGCTCAACGAACTCGACGTGACGTCTGCGCCTGAATGCATTGAACATTTATTCTAATTAAGTATCGTTTAATTGAGATTCTTGTGAAATAAACGCAAATGTCACACATTGGTCTTCTGGATCTGGATGAAGCTTTTTTCTTACATAACGTTGTTGAGAAGAATTTCCGACGAAAAAAGGTCTCACGAATTGTTGAGGCTTTTTGAGAGCCTAAGGAATGAGGAAAAAATTCTAAAATATTCTAAAAATTGTCTCTTCTTTTTCCATCCTCTTTATTTTTCTTACAAAATTTTTTTTTCAGCTGTTTGTCGTTTAACAACTACAAACGATCAACATGTACAAACTCCAAACAAACATGATCTCCTACAGTACGTTTCATAATGCACAGCTCCTTCGTCCTAGCAATATCAACTTCTAAGAAAAATCAAATACACATTAAGGCAAGTTCTTGGAACCCCTCAACGACATCAACATGCAGAAAGCTGTTCTCCTTTAAAAAACGGACGACCCTTTCCACACGGAAAACCAACAAGCTGCGGCTCAAAAGCCACAGCATTCCGGGCACGTCTTAAGTGGAAGTACACCCTTCTGGAAAGAATAAATAAAACACATTCAAACAGGCAAAACGCGAAAAAAAGGAACTCCCATGCACTGTAATCCAGCTGTGGTTTTAGCTACCGAATCGTGCTTTCCCCCAAAACATTGCCTCAACGTTCCCGCCACCGCCACAAGTGGGTAGTTACAGAACCATAGGATACGTGTTGCCAATACGGTCGGCACAATCTACCTCTTTGACTGTGGGAAATGCGAAAGAATTTCAATAATTTCTCAAGCTCAAAACTCCTTCAACTAGGACAACACAATCCGCCATTACAGCAATCGCTTCAAGATGGTTCGGTTTTAATCTGAGCCCGTAATTCTCGCACGTATAATTCCAATCCATTTTCACCGATTGCATATAAAACTTCCTACCGGGCAGGCACGGATTCCTGCCAGTGCGATCTCTTAACCTTTCTCCAGCAAAACGGGGTGTAGTCCACGTGCACAGTACAAACGGTTTTCCCACCCAAGTGCGCCAAGTTAATTCCTTATCGGAAATGTACGTGTATGTGTGTGTGGGGGCCATTTTTCTCGGATTTTCCATTTCGAAACGGGGCCTGGAATGCTGTGTAATTTGAGGCGAACAATCGTTTGCTCAACAAAATGGCTCAATTACACATTCCCTGCTCGGGTGTTGGGTTAGGTAAAAGGGTGTATGTACCCTGTACCTTGCATTCCTTCCCATCTCGTACCGCAAGCTCTGTACATGGCTCAATGCTCGTCTACAGAAAACTGCTCAGATTGGGTGCGCTTCTTGGCCGTAGTTCTTCAAAGTTAAAGCCCTCTGGCAAAGCTTTTTGCGTGGCCAGGGTGCACTTCTTCGAAGCAACATTGGTAGGTTTCTTACAGCTTTTTTCTTACGTTTTGTTCCCCAATTCCAATCCCATCTGAAAAGACGAAAAAGGCATCGGCACAGTGCACTCTGGCGGAACGGGCATTCGGACAGCCCGGGCCGGGCGGATCAGTAGTGCAAAGTTGGGAAAACTTCTCGACTGATGTATTTACAGAACGTAAAACTTGCTCTCACATAATTGTGTGTGACTACTTGCGCCCATTCCCATCACATTCTACAGGAGATTCCATACAGTTGGATCTGCTCGGTCGGTAGAAACCGCATCCACCACGCTACACAGCGAGCAGTTGTGAAAGAGCATGTCGGGGAAACTACATTCTACACATACGCCCTGCTCTCGTGCCTTAAGTCAGCGTCCCTAGCTCGCCGGATCTGGACGGGAGCTACAGTTTGTGGTTATGTGTCTTGCGAGAATCTTAAGCAGCAGCACACTTCAAGACTTTTGGCACGTTTACACCGACACCCGAAGCCCAAGGATCTCTCTAATGACTGGTGCAAGCCGCGAACAACGGTGTAAGTGGGTGGCTTGAATTAACTTTCTGCACCACGGAACTTTCAGCCCTGTTTACTGGTCAGAACTTCTAAATCGTCTAAAAATATTTAATAATTCCTTTTGTTTTTTGAAAAACATTATTCTGTTTTTTTTCCATAAAAATATTCATTTGGAGCTTTTAGATTTAATTAAAATGTCTCAACAAAAAAACTGCATTTAAACCTCAACACCATTAGCACGATTCTAAGTACTCTTGCTATAAATTGTGTCCATTCTTCCTACTTTTTGTTTACAGGAAGTTCGACAGACAAAAATACAAACATTTCTCCACAAAGTTTACAGAAAACGGCGAGACTTTCCGTTTGTACAACCGTACAATAAAAACCTACACGCGGCATCGTTCAGCTACAATCACTTCTGATTTTCTGGTCAATAAATTTGGGCAGACATTCGTCCGCTTCGCCCCCAAAGGTTAATTTGAAGCTGTCCAAACGACCGTAAGAAACTTTTGCAGTGCTGCTTTTCTACACTTTTCACTCTTGAAACTTGGTCCTTTCAGCCAAGAGTTAGCCGGGTAGTGTTCGGTGAGTGTAAGGGAACACTTACACCGGCACCCAACCGAAACTCCATTTCCCGAAGAACTCCTGTGCACAGTACGTGCAGTCACTGGGACGTACAATTACTTTAGCACGTACGGACAATTGTACGCCAGCGCTGGTGTGACCACGTGCGGTACATGTAGAAAAATGTTCCACTTCTTCGATGGTGGCAAACTTTCCCGGTGGCCAGTAAATCCACAGCGCGCGGAGGAATTACACGGTACCGGGTTAAACCTTCGCCATTCTCTCGCCGCAAAGCTAATAGCTCAATGGCTCTCGGCTAAACGTCCATCCGAGTGCGTCAGAGGAAAAAGTGATTTCACACATTTTTGCCCCAACTGACAAACATACACCCGGTCATGGTACAGATCTCAGATGTAGAATCTTCACGCTGAAAGTACTGCTGAGCAGCATATGTGGGGTTGTCTTATTTGCACAGGAGTGTTTTAGCTCTCGAGCAGTGCCGGGGGTTTCCCCCGATGATCGTGCTGTTTTAGCTGCGAGCACACGCAAACCTTCTTTTCGGTAACAGCGCACGAGATCTACATTGTTTTCGTGAAGTGACGGTGAGATATATAGTCACCGTCACGGTACCCTAGTGTGAGTAAATATTTGAGCAGCTTGTTGGGAATTCCCTTACCAAGTGTGGCAGCATCACTCGGCGGTTTTGCTGGAGTGTTGCCAAACGAGTCGAGCGATTGACGAAACACGATCAGCCGAAACTGGAACTATAATCAAGATGTTGATCAAGCCTTTTTTCGTATAATAACGAAAAAACAACCGTATTTTTCAATAACAACAACATTTCCCTCCAACAAGATCGTCCAACAACAGATCCTAGCTGGAATTTACATGATTAGGATTATCTTAGAGAATCCCCTCCACGAACCGGCACATTCCAAAATCATCGGCCGGTTCAGATTTGGTTCCATCTTGCCGCTAATCCGCGTGAGTTCCTCGCAGCGCTCAAGTGAGTAACTCGCCGTGCCCTCACGCACACACGAGATGGATCGTGCCGATCGCTAATCAGCGCGTTCGATCGACTACAGCGCGTCGCGATCTTTTTTCTCAGTAAAAGTTTGTACGCTTCCCGGCCAAGTTGTGCCGATGCGATCGTCTGTCTCGGTTGGGTAACACGGTAGTAGCGTTGTTGCTTTTTTAGTGTATCGTTTACTCTTAAGGTGGAATAGCAAACCACATGCACAGCAAGGTCAAAAGCGCTGTGGCTTGGCTCATCATCATCATCATCATCGGCACCTTCCGGAGTTTGGCATCGTTTCGTTGGGGTGTAGGGCATCAGTGAAGTGTGCGTCATATCGTGTGCATCTGATATCACGGTGGGGTAATCTACGCGCTGTCTTGCCGATCACACACATCAACGCAAACAGCGGCAGCAAATGTGCGTGCGCGTGTGAAGGCGCCCGTAAGCAAACCGTAAATAACAACACAGCGTGCGAGCGTGCTCGCTCGCTGTCAAACAGCTGTCGGGGTTGTAAAGATCCCGTAAAGAAGCGAGGAACCTCCGAAGCGAGATGCAGTCTACAGTACTCAACAGCATCAGGTGTTGTAAGTGTCACTGCATTATACGTACATACACGATGACTAACCCAACTGCAGGTTGTCTTTGAGGCCAAGGTTCCAAGAATATTGTGGAGCAACAACACAAAAAAACCTCAATACAGATAGTACTATCGACTGGTTTTATTCATCGCGATTTAAACGAAACTTGTCCAACAAGTACACCATAATTAGGCCAATCGGAAGCACCGTTTGTTCCAGTGCGTACCAATTACTGGTGACACATTAGCTATTCCACCGATATCGATTAAAGTGCTTTGGGAATGTCATATAACGAAGGTTGTCTTCATCGTCCGCTGTCTGGGCGCCGATGAATCAGCTCTATCTCACAAGCACTTGCGTCACACCGTACCGCACATCATACACGAATTGAAACAATCAATCTCCTGACGTTTTATGCCGCTCCTACCTCATTACCCTTCCACATCCATCCGCAGAAACGATTAGTGTGTGCGCATATGCGCTACTGCGAGATGTTGTCGTGACTGATGACTTTCTAATGGGCGAACGGTAAGCTTCCGAAGCGAGATCCTATTCTACCTTTCCGTGTGGTAAATACACGACCAAAACCTCCACATGACGCGGCGCATGTTCTGCTGTTGACGCTAATCAATCTCCTAGAGGCAGCCAAACCATAACCATACGGAGAACGGAGCCCCAAAATGTCCCACTCAGTCAAAACATTGAATGTTAATAAGTTCAGGTGTACCGACACACCGTCAGCCAGCGTTCGATATGCCGAAGCGTTCGCTCATCCAACCAATAAGCTGGTTTTTGTAAATTTCGGGAAGCTTATACAGATTGACGAAGACGTTCGCTCAAGACAGTCAATTAAACCGTGGTCGCTAACAGGTTTTCGAACAGGTTTCTGGATGTCAATGGCACGGCTCAATACTCACCACGAAGGGTAAAACATTGAAGATTCGTTCGATCGGATTATTTGGCCGGTACGGTGGAGGTGGCTGTTTATGCAATATCCTCCCCATTAGCTGTGGCAGACGTTCTGGCTGATTAGCATATTGGATAAAATTCGCAGCGGTTTTCTTAATTTTGTGTTTTGAAAATCAGGCATCATTATTTCTGTTGTCTAAAACTGGCTTCAGAATTTGAATATTGTTTATTCCTCCATGCAATAGATTGAGGAGTAATTTATACAATTTCAATAGTTAAATACGTTTCCCAAATTACCCAGCTTGAAAGAAATACTTTGGAAGGAACTCCAAGACGAAGATTGTGCAAAAATCTCACACTGAGAGTGCTTATGCTTGTCCGATACTACCAACCATCTAGTGAAGTTGAAAGCTGTCCAACATCTAAGTACGGTTGTGCAGTAAGCAACCTACGAACAAGCTATTATGCTGGGAATGTTCTATTCGTCATGTGCCCTGACACACTAAGCTACGGAACGAAGTCTACCAGTCGCACCACAAGCACGTTGTTTGCACTTGTGCGAAACAAAATACGCAAACAGACGGGTCGAAACGGACAACAACAACAGCAGGGAAAAAAACATACTACTCAAATACTACGACGACGTCGACGACGGACGATGTCGTAGACGCCATGCTTACATTATTCACCAGCCCGTGCCCAAACCGTTTTGCCATTTCCCACCTTCAACCTGCACCTGGTGCATTGATATGTGCGCGCTACATTTCACCCGTTTCGGTTCATTGCAGATGCAGTCCTGATGCTACTGATTTCCATCGGTACGGTGCATACCTTCCGAAGGCACCATCCCCGGCAACAGAACTCGTTCGTATCGAGAAATGACTTCGACTGGCGGCTTGCCCGTGTAAGTACACTCACCGATACTACACTCACTGATTGGCACTAGATTGTGAAGCTTACCATGCTTTTTTTTGTGTGTTCCTTCTGCTCGCAGGAAGTATTCCAGCATGAGAACTCAAACGTCGTTTTTTCACCGTTCTCCATCAAACTACTGCTAACGCTTCTGTACGAAGCAGCCGAACCTGGATCGGTTACGCACACCGAACTCGAAGCGGCACTGTCCGATCCAGATCTGAACCGAACGCGTGCCTTCTACACCCAGTTTCTCGACGCATCTGCGGTAGGATTTTTGCTCGAACCATAAAATAGCCTCCGTTTTTATTATAGCTTTCGATTCCTTCTTTTAATGTCCTTCCCGTAGCAAACGAACGGTGACTATGAGTTCGACATAGGGACGAAAGTGTTTGTGGACAAAGCACAGGGGAGCCTTCCGCAGGTGTACACAGATCTGCTTGAGCAAACCTACCGCACCTCGATCGATCGAGTAACGTTCAACGACACGAAGGCGAACGCCGAACGGATAAACAACTGGTGCGAAAAGGTGACCCGTGGTCGAATCACAGAGCTCGTAACCGAAGGTAAGATGATTTCTACAAGCCCCCAGGCGACGTGTCGCCTATCAGCACCGGTGACGGGCACACTGTCCCAAGATGAGGACGTCTCGTTATTAGCTGATAAACACCAATACACACTTTTTTTCACCCTGACTTTGCTTGACACAGACACGCTGCACGATGCACAGCTCATCCTGGCAAACGTGCTATTCCTGAAAGCATCCTGGAAGAACTCGTTCCCCGACGACCAAACGCACAACCGGACGTTCCATGTCACCGACGGCAGTACAGTGACAACCGAGTTCATGCGCCAGATGGATCTGTACGATTATACCGACCATCAGAAGCTCGGTGCGGAAGTGCTCCGACTACCCTACAAAGGACGCCAGTTCAGCATGAACATGGTACTGCCTCACCGGAATGTGTCGCTCGCGGCACTTGCCAATTCCCTCACGCCCGCCATGCTCGACTCGATAGCGCAAACGTTCGTGCGGGAAGAGGTGACCGTGTTGATACCAAAGTTTCGCTTCAACTACGGTACAGCGCTCAACGAAGCCATCCAGAGCGTAAGTACACCGTGCACGGGAAATAAGTTTCCAATCTCATATAATCTTCCTTTTTCTTTTTGGAAATCATTTTTCCAGCTGGGAATACGCGAAGTTTTCACTCACAGTGCAGCACTTCCACTGCTTTCGCGTACGGATGTGCCGGCGCAAAATGCAACCACCAGCAAAAACACAGTTCAGGTGTCGAAGATACTGCAAAAGGCGGGTATCGAAATCAATGAGAAGGGGACGCTTGCGTTCGCTGCCACAGGTACGTCATGAAAGCTTCCACACCAGTGAGGCTGTTTTTGCGAAGTTTTCGAAGCGAAAACATCGCATCTAGAGTCAAACTTACTGATAACGTCTTGACCCTGCCGGGAGTTAACGAATGACAGCTGTAGAATTGGTTCCAGTTTTTTTTTTTCAGTTGGCTAGTTTGTATTCCCCATTTCTTATCGTAAGAAGCAGAAAAAAACTTCTAAATCGAACTAGCAAAAGTCCTTCCCTAAAAATCCCCTCCACTTGATGATAACGAACGTTTCCCTTTTTTTTCCATCCGCCTCTTATGTACAGAGATTCAGCTAGTCAACAAATTTGGTTACGATGGCGAACCAATCGTATTTGAAGCTAACCGACCGTTCTTGTTCTACATACTCGATGAGGAAACCAATGCGCTGCTCTTCATCGGACAGGTGATAGATCCTTCGCACAGTAAACCCTAGCTGTCCGCCCTGCTTTCTGGACAAATATAAGAAAACCTTGAACTATACAGCTGAGATACTACTCACAAGCGGTAGGTCCGAGTGGTTAGTGGTACACTAAGAAAACCGTAACAAAAAGCTAATTATTCATTGTGTAAGCGTACGTAGCAGAGGATTTAGTTGTGTAGCTAAGCACTAGGAGCCATTTCATATTGCCGACACGACTGAAGAGAGAAATAGCCACAAATAGCCGTAAAAAACAAATTATCTCCCGCAGCCGCGCCAGGCGCAAATACCTTTTTTTATTGTTTAATTTCAAGAGCTTTGGAAGTGTAACAAAATATTCCTAGTTCCTTTAGTGTGTAAGTTTCGTAAGAAAAAAATAAAATAATCTACATCGCTTATGACACACTGCTCGTATGGACGTCGAATCTGCTCTGGGAGCATTAACCAATTGATGTGATGTGAGTGGTTTGGTTTTTCCATTCATCGAATCAAACCACCGATAATGGGTAAGTGCTTCTTGGAAAGCAACACAACTAGAATGATGATTATAAATGGCAACAATGCGGCCACGTTGGTGGTCCTCCTATTGCAGAATAATGCATTACTGCTGTACGCTATCAGTACATACGCTTCTTAACTCCAATCTTTCAGCATTTATTCTCCTTAACAAAACCTATGCCATCAGTACCTTTTATAGAAGATTAACAATTCTGAACCACTCTGCGTCATCTGCCCAAATAAACGTATCCAATTACCGTCAAACTGGCCATCTCTGAGCAATAAAAGAACAGTTAATATTTTCAAAAGGGTTTCCCTACACTTATCAATTCACTCCGTGCATTATTCTCAACGATCTCCATGACAATCCGTCGGTCCCATTTCCGCCCTCTCACCCTTATAACAACCTTTTTTTTCGCTGCGTGGATTATTCTCACGAACCATTCATTCGGCGAAGCCACTCATGGATGAACACCAGCGATCGCGATGGCGGTCTATCTCAGACACCTCACCACGTATCAGTAAACGTTGGCTGATCATTTGAGCTGGACGAAAATGGGCATCTTCCACGGTGGACGGTGGACAGTGTTATGCTGCGTGTTTGCGTGTAGGTTACCTCCCATCAGCTGTTTCCTCGGTAGATTCCGGTGCTAATAACGTATAACTGTTCTATTCCCTGTGTACGAAGTAACCATCGCTGCAACTCCCAGGAAAATTCTCATGAACCGCATCAGCGTCGACTACCAACCGTTCGAAGGGCGCTGGAATGATGATTTCGACTGGGGCGTAATAAAGGTATGCTCGTCGCTCCCCCCAATAATCCGCACTGCGTATTAATGTTCTGCGTTCGTTTGCAGGAAGTACTACACAAAGCTCCGGGCAATGCAGTGATATCACCGCTCTCGGTTAAAGCGCTACTTGCGCTGCTGTACGAAGGTAGCGCGAGCAAATCCGAAACGGAGCGTGAACTTCTGCGGGCGCTCAGCGGAGACAATGATGAGTCCGTTTCCAAGCTACAAAACGATCTGCTGCAGTACAAGCAGCAGCAACGAAATCTGCTCATCACCGATCGCGTTTACCACGACGTCTCGGTAACGATCATGCAAAAGTACCACAGCATTATTGATGCACGGTACGGTGCTACCGTAGAGGCGATCGACTTCCAAGACAATGCGTCCGCGGCAGCGAAAATAAACGAGTGGATCGCCCAGAATACGCGCGGTAACATTCAGAACATCGTCAAACCGGACACGCTGCAAGATGCGTTACTGCTGCTGATCAACACGATCTACTTCAAAGGCTCGTGGGCAATGTCGTTTCCACCAAACGCAACGGTGGACAGGCCGTTTTACGCTGGCAGAAAAACTACGGCAAGCCGCTTCGTAACGCCACGGATAACTCCGTTTATGAAGCAGCGCGAACGTATCTTCTACTACAAACACTCGAACACGTTAAATGCTCAATTTCTTCGATTGCCGTACGATATCAACCAACTGTCCATGATAGTGGTGCTGCCGGATGAGCAACTCTCGTTGAGTCAGTTGCTTACGCGTCTCACACCGCAAGCAGTACATCAGGCTCTGGCGGATATGACCGAAGAGGAGGTCGAGATAGAGTTACCTCGGTTCACCATCACCTATTCCAACTCCATGCGCGAATGTCTTCAGCAACTGGGCATCTCGCGTGTATTCAGCGACCAGGCTGAATTACCGTTGATATCGCGTGGCCGTAGCACACCGCTGAAGGTTAGCACGATACTGCAAAAGAGCTGCATTCTTGTGGACGAACAGGGCACGGAGGCGTCCGCGGCTACTGAGGGCACGCTAGTGTTTACGATTCTTAAGCACCCGATCAAGTTCATTGCCAACCGGCCGTTCCTCTTCCTGATCTACGACGAGGGCAAGGGCAACTGGCTGTTCGCCGGCAAAGTGGAAGATCCACAGGTTTAAACGGATGGGACTGCGAAATTCCCACTGTCTGTTAAGGCAACTTGTTTTTTAGTTTAATTCGATCAATATAACAACCTAGTAGAGTATCTGCCACTGGAAAGGGTGCACACGTACGCCACAAATTAAGCTGAAATATACAAAAATTATTAACTCACGTAAATCCAAACTTTCTACGCAAGTCGCATGTTAATCACTCACCACCAGTTTAGTTGATAATTCTTCTGGACAACAAAATATATGTTCTTTGCGTTTTGATTTCTTTCTTCTTGTGTTTGCACTAACATTTCTGATGGATGGTTTCGAGCCGTACCAGTGTGCCAGTTTGAGTGCGTATTGGGTTGCACACACTCATTGGAAACCGGTTTATCAGCACAGTGCGAACCAAAACTGCGATCGCGCTCGTGCCGATCGCCGGGCTGACGATCACTCACGAGGCCAGGTGGGATGGATCTCGCGCGTAGATGACCAGAACCATTTTGTCCGTTTCGTAGTTCGGTCGTACGTGTTGGCATCCGATCGGTTGTGTGCAACCATGAATAAGTTTATCAGTGTGATATTGTGCTGTAAGTGGCTACTTCAACGACGCTGATGATATTGTGCCATTAGTTTGTAATTTGGATTTTTTTTTTAAGATCAGTGTGTTGTAGATTCATAGATTCCTTATTAGCATACTCAGTAAACACACTTATAGACAAATCAGATGATTTCAAACAACGAAAGACCAAATAGATTGAGGAAGAGTGTACATCTGATTCTTCGTAAAATCACTTAACTAGCAAAGTTGCCTGCACAAGTAGGTAGAATTCACAGATAAGAACCAGACTAGCCTACAGGAATAACCCCGAAGGTGCCGTGTTTATGTGACCCACACCATCCGAAGGTCGTCATGATCGATGGCATAATTTTTTGATTGTGACTCCTCGCACACATACACTGCCAGATCAGGCCGATTCTGTTCCTGACCTCCCCGAGGAACCTGTTTCATACCACTTACGGGAAACCACCTTTCCGTGGAAGGAGTGAACCCATCCTCATACCCTGGGCCATTTTCTTAACGATAGATCCAAGAGTGTCGGGCAGAAGATCGCGCATCATGCTACCGAAGATCAGTATGTAACGTACGGTGTTAAGTGCTGAAAAACTGGTCCTACAACTTTGATGCCGGTTCGACATTCAAATTCGACACTTGGCCACGATGCCAACGACATGCATAATGTGTGTAGAAGCGTGTTGCGTTTGCTTGTGGCTTCGGAGATGCGGCCGCCTATCGCTGCTGCTTGCCAGCAGTGTGTGCGTGAAGCCATAGCGATGGGAATTCCCCAGTCTCTGAAAACAATCGTTCTGATAATACCGGTATTTCCCGGTTCGGTTCGTTGTGGCTGTTGACACTAAATGATCGGCCGCATTCAAGAATGACACTGGAACTGAAGTAAAAAGGAAGACATTGATGTTATGTAGGTCACATCAGAGAAGAGGTTATAGTTACGAACAAAATTAGCAAATGAAGACCATTGTCTTGGAATACTGCTGTAGAGTTGGAATTAACACTTAATTATTTGTCCTTACATAGTTGCCGCTTTAGTAGTTTTTGGCGCAACAGCTCAATACGATGTTCGTGGCCCATTTCAAGGTCAACGCCAAAATGAGTTCGATCTGCAGTTCATCAAGGTATGCTTTTTTCAAACTACATATTGAAGCAACTGAGATTTCATGAGCCATGTACCTTTTCCAGGAAATTTTCAAAAACTATGACTCGAACGTTATCCTCTCACCGTTTTCGGTGAAAATTCTGCTAACCCTGATCTACGAGGCGTCCGACACTACCTTCGGTAATTCCGTGTCCAACACCAAGCGCGAATTGAGCACCGTCATCCAGGGTGACAGCATCGAGCAGACGCGCAGCTACTACAAGCAGCTGCTCGAATCTGCCCACCAGGATAACAAGGACTTTGATTTGAACATCGCTACCAACTTCTTCGTCGATAACTTCATTGAGGTGATCAACAAGTATCAGCAGATCGCGAATACGTACTACAGTGCCGAGGTCGCGAATGTGTCCTACTCCAACCCAACGGAGGCCGCATCCATCATCAACAACTGGGTGTCGCAAAGCACAAACGGTCGGCTGCGGGAAATCGTGACACCGGACGGCGTAGAGGGTGCCGTCATTACGCTGGTCAACGTCATTTACTTCAAGGGTCTGTGGACGTACCCATTCCCGGAGGTGGTCAACAACGTCAAGCCATTCTACGGTTCGAACGGCAAGTCCACCAACGCTCAGTACATGGAGCAGAACGGACAGTTCTACTATGACAATTCGGCTGATCTCGGAGCGCAGATACTCCGCTTGCCGTACCGCGGCGATAAGCTGGCGATGTACTTTATCCTCCCGAATCCGGACAGCTCCATCACCAAGGTGCTGGAACGCATCAACATCGCTTCCTTGCACCAAGCACTCTGGTACATGGAGGAGAACGAGGTGAACGTGACCATTCCTAAGTTTAAGTTTGACTTTAGTGAACAGCTGAACGAGCCACTACAACAGGTAGGGTTGGCTACTTTAAGCGACATCTGGTCATGAACGCTGACGTATAATGATTGTTTTGATTTTAGATTGGTATTCGTGAAATCTTCTCCCAAAATGCTTCCCTACCACTACTGGCCCGCGGACGAGGAGCCCGTGATGAGGTGCGAGTTTCACGAATCTTCCAGAAGGCCGGTATCGCTATTAATGAAGTTGGCAGTGAGGCATATGCCGCTACTGGTAAATATCTTGCCCACACAGAATTCCTCCCAAAGATTTATCTAATTCGTCATTATGTTGTCATATTTAGAGATTCAGCTGGTCAACAAGTTCGGTGGAAATGGCATCCAAACTTTCAACGCCAATCGGCCATTCATTTTCTTCATCGAAGACGAAACCCTCGGCACTATGCTGTTTGCTGGAAAGATTGAAAATCCCGTCGTCTAATCTGTTCACAACGACGATGATGGACGACGATCGCGTGAAAGCGTTCCTAAAACCGCACGTACCGATGTAATCGATCATTTTAATAATATTTCCAACAATAAAAATGTGTGTGTCTCTTTTTTTAATTCGAAGATCGTTTCATCTTCCAACGATGGTTTGGAATGACTAATGCCTTAATATTATCGCCCTAGTATATCTTGTTCACATCTTAATACGGTTGAATGATCAACTAACAAATTATGCTCACTCCAATAATCATTTCCAACAGCTCAATGTGATCAAAGCAATAATAAATTATGCGCTTGAATATCCTTCGCCCAGAAGACTACCAACGTTGCTACATTTCCTCTACTGCACGTTTATTTTCGTGAAGATTTTGCAAACATCAATCATTTCAACAATCGCCTCGATCGATCCGTTCGTTATAAATAAAGCCCATCAAGGTGCATTTAGCGACGTACATCCTTCTTCTATCCATACGCGGGAAGATGCACTCCTCTAGAAGAAGCCTTTCATCCATGCACAAAACATTACAGCGTTGAACAATACGTCCTAGTCAATGGTTATAGCATTCTTCCACCACAACGCTCTCATCCATCCAAGGGACAGGCTTGCTGCTTCCCAAGTGCATCCGATCTAAATTCGATCGAACCGAAAGTGCTGACAAAGCGTTCCAGCACTACCATCATCAAAGAGCAGTGATGCATTATGTCTAGTTTTTCGCTTCAGCATCGTACTACCTTACACGATGCTCTATTCTTCTTAAAATACTTGCAATGGACAAGAAAACCCACCGATGCACGGATTGCAACCGATAACCGGTACCGTTGCTTTTTCCATAAATAATGCTGAATCATAAAAATGTAATTACCAAGGGTATGTTTAATTTCTACCATAGCTCGGGCGTCTACGGGAAAAAAAAATCCCCACCACAGAAAGGACGCTCGTCGGTATGTTTTTGTTACAAGGGGTTTGGTTTTGTAAGCATTCCTTTACGTTCAAATAGGATTTCCCCTTTTTTTCTTGTGTTTCCTTCAGAGGAGGTTTGAAAAAACCCTCGCCACATAAGTAGAAGTGCATTGTTGTTCCGAGAATTACTATGCAAAGAGGGAGAGGACGCACTGCGCTTTGTAAACATTTTTTCTCACTCGTGTAATGTATTTTTTTTTTTCATGAGAATCATGACGCATTAGAAAATGAATCTTCTTAGGTGTCATTTCGCTTTTCTGAAAAATCGTCTTGAGGGGTTCTTTTAATTAACAAAATGGTCTGCATTTTTTGTGTACATTAATTGAAGAAAGTTTGCACAGCGTATCACCCTCACAGTGCGCTTACTTTGTTGTCCTTTAGATGAATTAATATTATTAATATTATTATATATGGTAATAGTTTTAAATATCGTTTAAAAATACCATAAATATGAGATGACCTTTTCTAACGTAGATATATTTTTTATTAATTTTATTAGTCATTTTTGGCTACATGTCATGTAATTTTATCGGGCGAAATCCGATTTTTTTCATGTTTTGAATTTTGGTATTATAGATATTGCATGTATTAATTCAATTTTTTGATGACTTATAGCATTTTCAGTAACCTTTCCAAAGAAGTGTTAGAATTGAAGATACGACAACCACTTACACTTACATTTTGTGATTGATTTATCTTTTTCGTTACCATATATTATAGCACTGATTTTATATTTAAAAAACGAATTCTAGTCGATAACACCTGCGTCTCTTA
>KI423885.1:0-10586 GCA_000473375.1 Anopheles culicifacies | reverse complement strand
AAAACAGCTAGAGCTGTTCCTTATAGCTGCACTACTGTTCGGACCCTAATAAGGGGCCCATTATAAACCTGTCTATCACACGTACCGGACGCTTTATCACACACACACACACATACACATATCGATACCAAAGGGGAAAAAAGAAGTAAAAAAGAAGCCATTCTAGATGGGCTTTCTTCATTCCGCGCTCGGTGTCCTTTCGCTCTATTCGTTATCACTGATGCCGGCACACTTTTCCTCCTCCAGCATGGCGTCGAGCTCGTCCGTCAGGTTGGCTAGCATGTTGCCGATATCGTTCAGCACATTGGTACCGTAGATGTCCTGCGAGGATGGTGCTGCCGTGGACGATTCCTCCTTCGGCCCACCAGTCACTGGCGCCGGTTGTCCGACCGCAGTAGCCGTCGCGGGGGTCGGAGTTGCTGACGGCACCGCGTTGACGGTGGCTGAGGCCGTCGGGGCTGGATTGTTGTTGCTGCTGCTGCTACCACCAGCACTAGCTGCCACCGGGACCGGTTGTACAGTGGACGGTGATGACAGCTGCTGCTGTATGCAGCCCGTCGCCAGCGTGGTCGTTATCGAGCCCGTCAGCGAGGAAGAGGATGAGGAAGAGGACGAGGAAAGCGTCGGCAGTAGCAGTGGATGCTGCTGGGGTGGCACCACCGCCGACTGGTAGTGATGCTCCATCCGATTGAGCGACGAGCGCTGCTTAATGGTGCCGGCATTTTCGTTCGCGAACGGTATCTGATCGATCGATTCGAGGCTGGAGTTGGATTTGTTGTCGTGCTGACCGCACACCTTGTGCACCTCGACGGTCGTTTGAAGCGTTTGGCCGGCGTACGCTCCGTACGGGTGCTGATGGTGCGGCGGTCCCGGCTGGCCACCACCCATCCCGATCACACCCCCGCCCGGACCGTGTGTCGGGGGCGATGGTGTCGACTGGGTCGAGGAGGAGGAGGACGCGTGATGATGAAGTAGCTGCTGCTGGGAGTGCGATTGTAACAACATGGACTGGTGATTGTGATATATTGGTTGCTGCTGTTGCTGCTGCTGCTGTGGCTGCTGTTGCTGTTGGCCGACCGTTGCTACGGAGGGATTGTTAGCAACCGTGCCGGGTGTACCGGTGTCCTTCGTCACGAGCGTCAGCGTGTGGTGATGCAGGTGATGATGCTGGACGGCATAAGGCGAGCTGGTGTAGTTGGAAAAGTGCATCGCGTCCAGGGCCGCCGTGGCCATCTCGACGTTTTCGATCTGTCCGAGCAGCGGTGGCATCGGCATCGGGACCGGATAGCTGGCAGGATCGGCGCCGTCCCCATCCATCACCCCACCGGTCGCACCACCGTCCAGTGCCGGCGAGGGAAGCTTCAGGTTGTTGGCCACAATCTTCGCAATCGGCCGGACGCCACCACCGCGTCCACCCACCGTACGGTCCGCTGTAGGTGGGCCGGTAAGCAACGCCAATCGTACGCCATAGTTGTTGCGCTGATGCTGCCGTGGAAGTGTACCGCCCCCCTGGAAGTACTGCTGCTGCTGCTGCTGAACCATCTGAGGATGCTGCTGCACAAACTGCTGCTGGGGCTGGGTGTGCAGCATCCAGCTCGGCTGCTGCTGTCCGGTTTGCGACCCAACGAAATGATGATGGTGATGGTCTTCCGACAGTGCCAACAGGGCAGAAGAAGACTTTTCATTAGTTGGTGTGATGTCGCTATCATCGTACGAGCTACGCCGATAGATCGCCTGCGTACCGTCAAAGTGTACGTGCGGGTACGTTATCATCTGATGGTGCGGAGGCACGTGCCCAAAATGTATCGCCTGTTCGGTGCTTCCACCCGCTCCCGGGGGTGGTGGTGGAGGAGCCGATTGTTGCCGCAGGAAGGTACTGTAGGAGCCTGCCACCGCCAGATGTTGCTGCTGCTTGGACGAGTCCGACCGCAACCCGATGCTCATATCGTCGTAGTGTGCCCGAACGTGTCCACCTGCCGGCGAACGGGCAATCGTCGGCGCGAGTCCGTACGCTGCCAAACCCGCCGTACTCAAACCGACGCCCATCATCTTCCCGCTGATGATGTCCTTGACGCGCTTGATCGCGAGCAGTATCTTCTTCTGGTGGCCCAACTTCACGATCCCAATATCCTCCAGATCCTCCCAGGTGAGCTGCGTCACGTCGTGGACCGTCTGGTAGCCTTGGGCAAGTAGCGGCTGCACGTACTCTTCCAGCCGCAGTAATCGCAGCCACTCATCGATCGAACCGGGCACGTAGCCGGGAAGTGCGTCCGGTAGCTTCAGTGCGTCAATGTGTCGCTTCAGCCGTTCACGATGGTTCGGCTTCCTAATGCCGATCGCGGTCAAATCTTCCGGTGTCATCCGTGCGATCGTTGGCAGATCGTACCCGGCCTCGAGAAATAGGTACGTATATTCGTGAAAGTGTATCTCCATCAGCCACTCCGAGATGACGTCATGATCGGTACGGCTGCCGCTCGACGAGTGGTTGCTTAGACGGTGGCTACATGCACCGGTCCCGGCCGGACCACCACTTCCACTGCCGGACCCGATCGAGCAGGAGCTGACGGAGCAACGGGGCGAAGACAGTACGCCGTAACTTCCCACGCCGCTCACACTGCGATTCGAGGAGTTGGAAGCACCGGTTAGGTAGGAGGAGGCACGCCCAGAATCCAAACTGGCCGTCGAATGGCGGGAACCGGAACCGGCCGATCCGGAAAGCGACACGGGACTATCCCGACCGGGTGACTGCGTTAAATCGATGCCTTGATCGTCCAAACCGTAGTCGACGATACCGTCCGGACCGCAGCGAAGCATCAAACTGGACGGGGCTGCGGCCGTGACACCGGCTCCACCACCACCCGTTCCACCTGCCGTCATCCCAGGACCTGTGGTAGAACCACCCGCACCACCGCTACTCACGACCGGTCCGCCCGTTTCCATCGTTGGTTGATGATGGTGATGATGGTGCTCCAGTATGATCGTACCGGCTACCACCGCCGTACCGCCGTTACGACCAGCACCGTCTCCCGTGTCATAGATCACTGCCGTCGGTGGACCGCCGCCTCCGCCGCTACCATTGCTCAACCCGATCTTCCCGTACATATCCGGGACAGCCGGTGGCATCACCTTCTTCGCCTGCGGTACACTTTTCGATTGTCTTGACATACCTGCGCCCGTGCTTAGGCTTAGCTTTCGCATCGTAGCAACGACGACGGCTTCTCCGTACCAAGCGAACGATCCTCCTGCTGCTGCCGGGCCGTATATTGCTGCTGCATGTGCACTGCCGTTTGTTTAGCGTTGCGAATCTTCACCCGTGCCAGATAGCAACAACTCCAAAAAAAAGAAGCAAAAACACTACAAGAACAGAAAACGATACTTCAATTCCGGGACACAACGGGACGCACGTTCACTTCCGGCGTAATACAAGACGGTACTAAGCACCGGTAAAGACGGATGCTCGTCTACAGCCCGACCGACAGGATATGAGCCCAAACCCGGCACGGCATCCGCTTTTTAAGAGCTCTCGCGCAACACGACACGCTCTCTCGTTCTTGCCGTGTGCGCATTAACCTTTGTGCGGCACACTCTCTACCACTAGCCGCCCGCCGCCGTACATGGGTGTCGCGTGTGTTTGTGTCTATTGCCGCGAAAGGCGCGCCGTCGTATTGCTGCTCTACTGTTTGCAAAATATTTCCCCAAAGGCTGGCCGCTCTGTCTCGAGGTATGGGCGCTGCTAATTTGCGTACCGTGGTTCCTAAAAACAAACAGAACAGAAGTATGTGTTTTTTTTAGTATTATTAGAATTGTAATTGCATCACCGCAACAATCGGAACAACCATTTCCGGACACTTGTTTTACGGAACGTGTTTACATTGGGGGCGCTTGAAGAAAATGGATGCAGAAAAAGCGATCTCGTGATAACAGAATAGGTTCAATAGTTCGTTGGAGAAATGTTCATTCCGGGAGCGCTCCAAGAGCTCCAAATATAACAATATTTGCAAATGCAAATAATATAGGACAGCAGAACTAATTATTGAAAAAAAGCGACTTCTTGAATTAATTCTACGCTTCGAAACTGTGAAACGCGATAAGCACGCGTTACTGCACTTCTAATGATGATTTGTTTATAGGAAACTGAACACTGAAACATGCGTATTTCCGTATTCACCTATCAGCTAATCGCGTTACTATCAGCCAGTGTGTCCTGCATGAGAAATGTTCATTTGAAATTAAATAAAAAATGCCAACACTTTTCCCTGTCGGAAAGCATTTCCAACAGGCACAAAGATGAGGAGTTAGAGCACTAAAATCCTTCCTTCGAAGGAATGAAAATCCCCTTCAACAACGTTCAGCGGAGTAAGAAAATTGATATTTTATATTTGTATGTTTCTATTGCATTTTCCTTTCCCTGACTCCCGCGTGGTGGAGTGACTTCACAAAGGTTTGCGCGCGGTGAGCTAAACAAAACAACGATGTGCATTCACTTTAGGGACCACCAGCCGCCCGGCTTACGAGAACAGAAATATTATAATCGTAATTTACCCTGACCGCTGCCGGACAGGAATAAACCTTCCCTTTTCGCACTTGATGTGTCAGAGATGCAAATGTCGAACTGCAGCAATACGCCCGTTCAGTACGCGAGATGAGGTGGTGGGCATTCGTTTCACCGGACGGAAGGAACATAAAGATAAAATGCAATCATCTAAAATACCCACTGACACCGTGCCAATTCGCTTCCAACTGCAGTCGGTGCATTTTTCCATCCTTATAATGCATTTTTTCCCCCTTTCTTGTTTGAAATTTTATTTTTATACATTTGCTACAAACCGGCAAGCATAATCCGGGATGGTGGGAAGGGAATGCAAAGCGAATGATGTCCGACTGCATTTCGAAACAAATGCATTAATGCTCCCAGTCATCGCAAAGGCGGGAAGATATTCACACCAACTTGCTCTTACGAAATGGAGTGTAAAGTGTCTTAGAATCTTTTTTTCTTTTTTCTTTTCTTCAACCGAGCTGCACGTGGTCGTGCGAGATCTCAACACCCCCCTCGACTCCCCCGAGCGCACACGTGAATGTCGTTAAAATCGGGGACGCACACGTAACATCGCATGAGCGGATGGGCCGTCGCGATCGTTTGTGTGATGATTCGGAAACAACATAAACCATAGCGTCCGTCCGACGGATTCGTGCGCCTGCGGGGTCCGGATGGTTAAAAATGGGAGGAAAAAAACCATGAAAATAAAACACAAACACACCTAAAACCGAAAGAAAAACGATTAAAATAATCTTGCAAGAGAAGCTGCTGTTTGTTCAATTTGGATGTTCCGGAACAGCGCAGCTGCCGGTGGTGTTGGCTGCTGGCTGGGGCACACGGGGTTGTAATTTGACTTCTGCTGCTGCTGCTGCAGCCAGCCGCGGGTTTTGCTCTAAATCCATCAATCGGGCTGGATCAGCCGTAATCGATGTAGAATTATTAACACAGCCGAACATCGGACGAATGAACGGTGGTGGGTGCGAGGTTTATCGTAAGTGTGAAACTGCGTTCTCATTTCACGCAGATGCATTTGCCCGGCCCGGAGCAAACAAAACACGGTTGCTTTTACGCAAAATGGCACAAACTATGATAAATCACGCCGGGAAATAATTCTTGTATTTTTAACGGCTTATGGGATTCAAACGACATACATAATAAATGATTTAATGCTCTAATTTCATTTATACAAAATTTAGCATAATTAACAAACTTCATCACCGTAGTTTAAAGGATTTTTATAAATAAAAAATGGCTTACGAAAATGACACAATCTTTTAGTAAATTATTTAAACAACAACTAACAATATTTAGTACCTTCAACAACTAAACAGAGATGGTAAGAATTGTGCATAATAAACAGACAATCAATAAAGCTCATTATTTCGAATCGTTTACGATGCCGGTTATAAACTCGGGCAGGGCAGTGGACCCCGGTCTTGGGTTAAAATCTTGACAGGGCCATGACCCTTCTCATACATACAAATGCCGATACGGGTATGGGTAATACCCGCTCTCCGATAGGGAGGCGCCACCAAGAACGGTTGTTCAAGTAATGCGTGAACCAGCAAACTAGCAACAACGACAACAGCAAATGTTATTGAAAACAAATGGCTTATTTGAGTTTTAGCACCTTTGATTATTGCACTTATTATCGATCGCTTTCAGCGCAAGTTTTATGTGAATATAACGGCTTGCCAGGCACTAAGGATTATATGGCGCACCTCGACTTAGTGCGACAGGTTTTCTGTGTTGAGCGACATGCTGCTGTAACCTTAAGATATTGCAAACTCCACACGACCGTGCTCTGCACTCTATTAAAGTTATGATTAATTCAAATCAGCAAGAGCCTTGCATTAGGTAAAGCAGATTAAGATCTATCCAAGGTATACATCCTAATAAAAATACATGATTGTAAGATGCAGGTAGGAGAGCGCATCTGAAAATATCTTATGATCTTGTTTTTGGAAAACTAGAATTCATAATTGAAAGCATTTGTTAATATTCTGATAACACTGTTGAGCTTGAGAGGCACCACACCGAGAGCGAGCATACTGTACAACTGATAGAGTTAGTTGGCTGTTGGTGCTGATTATTCGCCCAGTTTCTATGGTTGAGATTGAATGTAATGGTCTTCGCGAGTTCCTGTGCAATCAGCGTTGAGTTTGTCTAACTATGTTTAGAGGTCGGAGGATTGAAAATCCCAACTCTTGATCATTCCCCCCGAAAAGACACAATACAAGGAAGGACCTCTTGAGATTCTAGTGCCACATAGTTCTGAGTGCCATTTTTCGTCTGATTCATCGTTAAATGATCCCCTAGTTTGAGGAATGTACAACGAGAGCATGGTCGCTGCTCACGCAGGCTGAACACAACACCCGTCAGATGTTTTTGTATCGCCATATTTTGCTTTCGTGTCCTGAAGCGAGACCAATCTGAAACCTGAACCTCCGGTGTAGTTAACGCGCTTGATATAAGAGACACGCTAGACGGTGGAGACCGTGTTCCGCCGCTAGAGCATCCGGTTGGAGCGGGTTGGTTTTGTTTGCAATTTATATATTGTACACGAGCTAATGTTCCGTCCGCGCGTACCGGGCACGAAACAATCGTTATCAGTGGTGTGTATACGAGTAGGCTCCAATGGTGATGATGCGCTGTATTGTTTTTTCTGTTCGTTTTTTTGGACAACTCGCTACCATCCTAATGTGTCTTGAATGCTACAAACGATTGATAACGCATGGGAGGCGACCTTTCTTTATCACGCCACTTCAAAGAGCATAATGTAGGGGGAGGTGGGGCGGGTAGAGTTAGTACACTCCACTTACCTATTTGCCAAATTTCTTGCCACGAGAGAGGGGCGAGATGGTAGATGTCAGGTATCGTACGTCCGTGTGATGCCAGTGTTGTCAGGCCATCGTGTCCGGTGATGCGAGGGCGCGGGAGGGTGTGTGATGGACTTCCTTTTGCAGGAACTTTACGTTGAGCGATTGATCAGTGGTGCCCGGCTGTGTACCAGTCGAGCCGCTTCACAATAGCCTGTCCTCCTCCGGTCAATCGCAAGAAGGGGCCCGTGCTCGCAGGGCAGCTTTCCACACTGCGCAACAAACACACACCGACAAACGCGCGCACGCTTGCACACCACAAATCGAGAAAAATCGTCACACTTGCTTTCGCCGCGTCGTGCGGTGAAAATCTTCCTATATAAGGCGCACCACACCACGGTCTCGGACTTCAGTTGAAATTATTGATAAACGTTTGATTGGTGATAATAGTGGTCGCGGGCACACTGCACTGCTTCTTGGCTTTTCCTTCACCGCACTCGGGCTGCTCTCTAGTACGCAGCGCGCTCCGTACGTATGCTGGGTTCAACTGCTGCTCCGCTATGTTTGCGCTCGGTGCGTCCTCTCGCGTACGGGCAACCGCGGTGCGTATATTGGTTGATGGACGAGCGAGCGGGATGCTCTCCGTCTGTATGTGCACTCTCTTTCCCACTTTCTCCGTGCAGTGCAAGTGCAAACGGGGTTGCTTGATCGCGGGCGGGGCGCCAGGGGGAGGACGGGTCGCTGTCTTTCGCTATCTTGCACTCCCTCCCTATATAATTCTTTCTCTCTCTCTGTCTTGCGCGTTCGTCAAAAGTGCTCCAAGCTATTACCTGCACTCTGCTGATAGAGACACACTGCAGCGCATACACAACTGAACCGAACGTCACATACAAACACACAAGCGCGCGTTATTAAACACTGTGTTGGCAGCCGGGAGTGCGTGCGCGCAAAAGGGCAGGCAATAGGAAGTGAGACCAGCGTGAGAGAATGAGAGAGATCGAGAAGGTGAGAGGAAGAAAAAAGAAACACAAAACAGTTAGTTTAAGCTGCTAAACAACACACTACTCTACACACACACACACACACACACACACACTAAAACGTTTCCCTTTAGTTACACGCACACCAAAGCATCACTTGCTTGGATTGCGTCCAGTTTTGTTACAACGTCTTTAGCGATTAAAATGCAGGCAGAGTTACAAACGCTAAACGCATAGGAATAGTTCATTCTCTTTCCCGCACACCCGTACTGTATTCCCCTGCTGTGGAAGATTTGGACGCTGCGTCAGCAATGGAGAGTTTTTTCTATGTCCGAATCTTTCATGCGTCTTTCTCTGTGCATGTGCGTGGTTGTATGTGTGAAGAAAAGCAAATAGTGCACCCGTCGCATTGTATAAAAAATACAGACACACCAACACACCATACCATTGTAATGCACCTTTAAATCGTTTCTTTTTCTCTCACCTGCCTGCAAAAAGTTCTAATCGTGTCTTTGTGTGCTGAGCCATCACACCACCACACAAAGCTGCAAACAACAGAGTGTATAGAGATGAAAAAAAACTCTTCCCTAGAACACAGGTCGCTCACCTGCATGATGCGTGAGCGGTAGTTTTTTTTTTCTTCTTCATTTCTTTTCCCTTAACCCCTTCCCATCGCTTTCTTCTTGTACACACACCGTACGTTATACGCGCTGACACTGGAGTTTGGTCTCGGTACAGCACCGACCGATCGGGCCGAAACCATCTGCAGCCAAGATGAGGTTAAAAGTCGCTTGAACCGGATGGAATCGTACGTTTCTTGGGCACCTTGCGCTATACTTACGTCGAAATGATGGAACGGTGCACAAATCGAGGACAGACGGGCACTGATAAGGAGATAAGACGGCCAATTTCTGCCATACGCCTTACGGGGTGCGTGCTACTGCCGTGGCCGACGGTATCTCACAATACGCTGACAAGCGGGGCTTGTTTATTGAGTGTACGCGTTCCAGCTCTTTCGGAGCTGCTGCGGGCAAGAGCGAGATAGAGCACTATCTCGGCAGCTGTCATATACGCTAGCGCTCTCTGGTGTGTAACGTGAGGGCATCATGTCATGCCTTAGATTAAGGTGTATTTATACGTTTCAATTCAAACGAGGAAATAAAAAAATTGGTACGAGGAAAATTCATCTGCAATCCAATCCGACCAAATTTGGCTTGAGCTTTTATTTTGCGACTATTCATTCGTGTATCTCGAATAAATTGGTACCAAAGCTATAGTCAGAACAGTGGAAACTGAGAACAATTTTCGATTAAAAAAGAAGGACGCAATTTTGTTCGAAAGTTCGAAAAACACAATTTTTACTCGCTTGGAAAGTGGAGCCGCTTCTGCATCCGAAGCGCATCACAACTGTCATTCGTTTGTTGTTGTTTTGAGTTGGGTTTGCCTTTGACAATAGCTGCTCAAGGTATTCCTCCTCGTCTGCAATGGAACCTGTAGCCAGTGACTAATAGATCGAAAGGTGAGAAGAAAAAAAGAACATTAAATACAACGCTCACTGTCCTCTTACACGGTACGTGCGATTTAGCTCCGGTACGTTGCACTCAATGTGACTCATTTAATTTTAACCACAGTCGTACGTTTGCCTCCCTTGTGCAAACATCTTGCCAAACACCAGAACTCTACCCATCAACGAAATGGCCCAGAAACAGACGCATCCGGTCGAGATGGGACCGATCGAACCGCACCAGCGACTCCAGAAGCTAATTGCCGACAGTCAACGTGTTTCTATCGATCCGACGATGCCCATCAATCGATACTATCGGTCCGGGAACCAGATCGTCGAGACGGCGGACCGTTCGCTGCGGGAAGGAAACCTGGAGAAAGCGTTCACCTTCTATCTGCGCTTCGTGACGATCTTCGTCGAGCTGATACTGGACCATCCGGGTTACAAATCGGTAGCCCCAGCAGACAAGCAGCAGACGAAGGAAAAGATCAAGAAGATATTGCCACGGGCGGAAGAGATACGCAAGAAGCTGTTAGAAAAGTATACAACCGAGTACAAGCTATACCTGCAGCAGTTGAAACTACAAGCGGAACAGGAAGAGAAGGAGGACGCAGCACGGAGGCAAGCAGCGGCGGCTGCAGCAGCAGCAGCAGCAGCAGCGGCATCGAAAGCTGCCGCCCAGCAGCCCACCACCTCCACCGGTCCGTACGCACCAAGTGCACCAAGCCACGTGGCAGTCATCTCGG
>KI423884.1:0-16350 GCA_000473375.1 Anopheles culicifacies | reverse complement strand
AGCCCGTTTCCTCCGTACGCAGGACTCTCTGTTTGGTTATTTTTAGTCAGGGAAGCCAAAAATGGCAGGCCAACACCTATCGAGGTTGTAGAGCCATAGCATTAAAAAAAATTAAAAAATGGTAAGCAGGATCAACAAGCCAAGGTTCACATGGTGGTTCACAAGCCGAGCAACAACGGCGCCGATCTTCACAATGTCAAGACCGGAATTCAAATTTCCTCCAAACCATTCCCCAATACATCTAGTTAGCCATTATATGGCCACCATGACCGACGCCAAGAAAGAAGATAGTAGGCACGACTTACTCGAACGTGTCTTCAGATTTCGTTGGTGATGTTTTCGAACATCTTTTAAAACCTCGAGAAAGTCGTCTACATTTAGTACTCAGCTTGCTAAACTGACTTCTTCACGATAAGATCCTCCAACAAGCAGATACTTTAGGTAGGTCTTTATCGCTTTTCATGTATCACATAAAAAGTATTTAGTGTTCAAACACTGAAATGGGTACAGCCATCGGCTAAATCAGCATTCAAGAAGAATCGTGGAAACAAGTGAGGATTGGGCAACGGCAAGGCGATTTTCAAGGGGCACGACAGATTAAGTATCCGTCATCTGTCCTCGTAAGAAGGCTGAGCAGAGCACCGATCACCAAAGATTTTCCAAGGATTTCAAACCCTAAAAAACTCCCTCAGCACCTATTCTATACGGTCGAAGTGTATTTTTGCAGATGGAGACCTGAACACCGAGCAGTACTCCAGCAGAATCACTGAGTAGAACAAAATCTTTAACCAACAGAAATCGGAAAAGTCACGAGTCACACACTCCTGGACCCGCAGAGTCCTCCAAGCCCTGCAGACTATGAAGTGAATGTGAAAAGCTCGTGTAAAGTCAAACACCCTTTAAAATTGTCGTATCTGGTTTGACTTGAACCTGGTCAATGAAGACTTTTAAAAGCAAGCCTTCCATCACTTATTATTCCCAAATACACTCAATTCGTCTCTAAGGTGACGACAGTATAAAAATAAGTCTTTTATAATAGACACCTAAAGTGAAATGAAATTCGCAGGATCCACCATTGTCCAGCCCTACCTCATATTCGCGAGTAGAACTGTAACGGCTCCGAGCGAAGTTTGGTACTAATGATGGTAGTAGCACCAGTCTCTCATGACATTACCGGTTATATATCTCATTTGAACCATTTCCCCCTAACCAATACAGACCATAACGTTGTCAGTAAATCCAAGCCAGGGAAGCCAGAAGTGGACTCCTCTAATATCCCATTCAAAAGCGTGGTAAATTATACGACAATGTTCCCAATATTCTGTATTGGAGCCACCCTGAAGATCGGAAACGTTTTCGTTACCCCTTTTATGTTTTTGGCTAGACTAGACTGTGATAACAATTTCGGATAGTGAGTTCAAGACTGACTTTAACAATTTCGGAAAATGAAGGGAGTTGTAAATCCACAAACGTGAGAGAGTATTTTAATTTTCAAAGTCACATTATTTAATAAAATCAGACAAATTATGAACTTAACAAAAGAAACACTGCATTGAAAACAACTGCATATTCTATTCCTCTATGCTCCTCTTCTATAAGGGGGATGGTGTGTTGATCTTCCAACCGTGAGGATTAATGGACATTCTTCTTAATTCACGCGCGTTGATGGTTTCTGCTGCGTGTTGTACACTCTGCATCTTCTTAAAACAATAAATAACCTCTATGGATGAGCTTATCCCTTAGCTCCGCCGGCTTTTTTCTGTTGAGAGTAACAAATGGATATATTGTTAGTGCGTTTGAAGCAATCACAAGCATCCAGCAGAAACTTACCGATACCGGAAGCACCTGCACGTCGGAAGCGGAGCAAACCGATTCGGGATGTATACCACCGCGCAGATAGCAAACACACTCGTTCGTTGTCTCCGTTCGGGTAAGCTGTTCGGCCAGCACGGCGGCCACAATCGAGATGAACTGCTTCTTATCCTTTGGCGTCTTTTGCTGGGCGTAGTTTTGCAGCACGAAGAAGTTGCCACCGAAACGCTCGACGGCGGACACGGCGACCACATCGTCGTACTTGAGCGATTTCTTCATCTCAGTCGAACCCACGGTGCGCTTCTTGTCGTTCATGTGGTACACGACGCGCTCGTTGAAGCCTGTGCAAATGAACGCAAGTGGTTGATGAATGATGGCTTCATGTACAGAGTGAGTTCCAACAAAGTTCCCTCCTACTTACCAACAATCGATTTGACCTTGGACTGATCCTTGGTGTTTGTGAGTCCGACACTCTTGAGTGGTGCAACCATGTTGAACATGATGCCACGTGCCTTTACGTTGGCCAGTCCCAATGCAGCACTGAGCGCACTTCCCTGTAATCGCAACCAATAGGACACGCAATAGCCGTTTAGTTAATACGTCCATATCCTGCATTCGTAATACAAACTTACCGGTTGTGCAACATCGATCGAATCCGACCGGAACACCAACACAGACTTGCTGGCAGTGGCACGGAACGGATAGGTGAAGGCACGGCGCAAAGCATACACCTCAGTCGTAGCACCCAGGTTCTCTCTGGACTGTTCGCCCATCTGCTTCAACACCTGAAGCACGGCATCGACGGATTCAATGCCCGTTACCAGTCCTCGGCACTGTTTCGGTCCACTGCTAACATCGGCCTGACCCAGCTTGCCGGTATAGTCGAGCTTGCCGCCATGCGAGAACAAGCTGGTGTACTTATCCGTCTTGCTGTAGCCAATCACTGCAATGTTCACATCAAATCCTTTCATTTCCTTGCGCAAATCGTTAATCGTAGCCTGTACCAGTTCGCCCAACAGCGTACCCAGCGACGTGTCCACCACCAGCACAACGTCGGCCTGCTTTTGTGGTGCCTTCACCGTGTACCAGTCGCCCACATCAACAGTGCGACCCTCGTTGGTCGAGCACTTCTCGCACTGGCTGGGCATAACGGTCGGGATGCCGTACATGGTGCAGCCGGACACATACAGTCGTGCAATATCACAGGCAGCCTCATCCGACTTATCGCCAGCTTCGTGCGCCGCATGGTTGCAAGCCTCCTTGTACGGTGTCTGGTCACGCAGGTACGAGCACAGCTTCAGCGACGATTCCGAACCGAAGAACTTGGCACAGGTCGGGTTGGAGTGTGCATGCGAATCGTGACCATGGTCGGCAACAGCCGCACAGGCCTGGCTGGTCTTGTAGTTGTTTGCAAAATCAGTAGATACCGTCGTAATGTCACCATTCGGCAGGGCCAGATCATCGTACGGTTCGTAGTTACCATTGCCCAGAAGACCGCGCATACGGCCGAAGTAGAACTCACTCACGAAGAAGTGGCAAATCTTCAAATCGGTCGTACACGTTACCTGCGTACCGTACTTGGTACCGATCGTGACGGTGTAGTACTTGCGGAACGCGTACACATCCTTCTGATGGGCTGGAAGATCGGTTTCCTTGCCGTTGTACTTCACGACGCCCTTGCTGCTCAGCTCGACCGTCGAATCCTTGTCCATGACCGTCACCGACTTGACGTGACCATTGTCCATGTCGGCCACAATACTGAAGTTTCCATCGACAAAGTCGGACGCCAGCAGGTACGAGCAGCTGCCCGGGAAGGTGAAGTGCTTGTCGTCGAATGTGAAGAAGTGACCGCCGTCGCTCAGCTCGCCATGCATGTGGAACCATGGGACGCGCACGAACGGATTGAACGTGTACAGACGTAGCTGGTGGACCAAGTCCCGAATCGAGTAGAACTTCTCATTACGCACAAAGTTCCACGGGCTGAACTGGACGCTCGACACGTACGGCAGGAACTTGAACGTGAAGAACGTGGTGAAGCTATCGCTACCGAACGTTGGTTCCGACAGCTGCACGTTTACGCCCGCGATCAGACGTTCCACGGCTTGGCTTAGCACCTTGACGAGGCTGACGAAGAGCGACTTCAGCTCCTCGATATCGTTGACCGGTTTCTTTTCCAGCTTGTTCGTTACGTACTTGTTGATTGCCGTCGTTAGCTCCTGCACCTCCGGCATCGGATAAAGCGCTTCCACCAGTGACAGTAGCTCCTTCAGCAGCTGGTACGCGTAACGATCGAATCCATCGAAATATTCGGTAAACATCTCCTTGACCGCCTTGAATTCGTCGAACGATTCGAAGTACTCCTGCACCAACTTCAACAGCTCCTTGAACTCCTTCTCGAGCACCTGGATGGCTTTGTTGGAGGTTTGAGCGAACGTGCGGAACAGCTCCGATACGTTGGTAGCGATCTTGTTAAAGTCCTCCTCGAACACCTTCAACGCCTTGACGGTACGCTCAAACACGGCCACCAGCATCTTAACCGTTTCCTCGTAGATGTTGAAGAAGATTGCCTCCACCTTGGTGGAAAGTTCCTTCAGCGCCGGCAGGATCTTCGTGTTGAACGTTTCCATCAGCTGCGAAATCATGTCGTTCACGATGGCCGTCATCTGACGGAAGCTATCGACGTACACCTTCGACAGCTGGCCGAACAGCTCGGACACCTGCTGGAAGATCTTCATCGCCGCATTCACAAACTCCGCCAGTGCCGGATCGCTCATGATGTCTTGCTGCAGTTTCTGCAGCTGGTTCATGTAGCTTTCCTGGAACTTGCCAAAGTCTGGCAGCGCATTCATCACGTTCGACGAAAGCTTGGACACGTCTTCGCTGAGCTTCGCGTACCGTTTCGTAATGTCATCCTTCACCAGCACAAAGTCTTGCTGCAGCTGCTTGTTGAGCGACTGCAAGAATACCTTCGCGTTAGCTTCGTCCACCTTGTACTCGGTGGACAGGAAGTGGCTAGCATCCAGAGTAACCTTGGCATTGAGCAGTGGTTTTCCTTCACCGACCACATTCAGTACCATCGCCTTGTCCGCACCGAACGTACCGTCGGCGCTAAAGAACTGATCCTGCTTGAACGAGAACTTGGCGGAACTGAGTCCATTCAGCTGCGTCTCGAACACGATCGGACGGTTGGGCACGAACTTAAACGTGGACGTTAGGTCTCCGCGGTACTTCTTCACATCGTACGTACCGTGCGCACGCACAAAGTCTTCTCCGAAACGGGTCAGCTGGAAGTCGAACGATTCCGGACTGCCGAAGAAGTACGTACCGAATGTGTATCCTTCGATGGGCAGCGTCAGCGATCCAGCAGCACTGGCCTGACGGGTAGCGAGCGACATTGCCGTGTGACCGCTGAAGCCACAGTTCAATCCCAAGCCCTTGCTCGTTACGCTTGCCTCCGACGTGATGTTGAAGCCCTTGAACGATTGGTCGCTGTTGACATAACGCACCTTGGCAACGATCTTGTCGCCAGCCTTCTTGAACAAATCGAACTCAACCGAACCGTCGGCCGTCTGCTTTTCACCGTTCAGGCTACCCTTGGCACGGATTGCCAGCGCCTTGACGGTCGGATGCGAGAACGTCAGTGCAGCATTAGCGCTGACACCGGACGAGCCAAGCATCTTAGTCTCACCACGCACTGCAAATGTAGCCTTGTTATCCGGTTCATTCTTCTTGTCCAGATAGAACGATACGCTGGCATCGAACAGACCGAACTTCTCCTTTGGCAGGTTCAGTTCACCCTCCATGGCGATGGTACGCGTGGGCAGAATCAAACTTGCTCCGGCCGATGACGGGTGCACGTAGAACAGGTACTGATACTTGGGCTGGTTCTTCGCCTTCAGCTGCATATCGGTGGTGTGATCGAACTTCAGCCCGTTAGCGCTAGTCTTCGCCGATAGACCGAACTCATGCTCGTATCCCATCTGTTGTACCTCCACCGAAACCAAAGCCTCATGCTTGAAGGCACCGGCCGCTCGCTCGAGCTTCGATAGCAACTCGAACTTGGTACACTTCTTCTTCTCGTCGCAAACGCTCGTCTTAACGCGGAAGTCATTGGGCTGTACACGCGACTCATGATGCGCCGTGTACTTACCAACGGAAGCAGTCAGCGTAGCCGAGAAGCCTGACTCGGACAGCTTTTCGCGGATCAGCTTGAACGTCGCCGTCTGTTGCTTGTCGTACAGCTTCACATTACCCTGGCCCTCGATAACGGTTGCCTTGCCCTGTTCCTTCACCGAGTAGTCGGCGAAGCCACTCAGAATGTCCTTGCCACCCTCGGAGGCACGGAAGTTGACACCCTTGCCGTTCGAGCCCGGTTTTGCGTTCACTTCCACGGAGAACTTGTTCGTGTTCAGCATGGGCGCATCGCCGTACACCTTGACGTAGAACGTTTGGTAACTGTCGAAGTTAGCCTCCACGCTCGCTTCCATATCGAAGTTGGCCAGATTCTGCACCTTGACGTCAGCCTTGAATGCACTAAGTCCTAGCGTTTTGTAGCTACCCGATACCTTCACCGTTTTGTCCGGGTACACCAGCGTAAAGTCCACCGATGGGTTCGTTTCGGACATGACGATCGCGTTCTCCAAGCCGAACTTCTTACCATCGGCCAAGATCGCTAGCTTCGTGTTGTACGCACTGTCGCTCGATTTGGCATGCTTAAAGCTCACATCCACGCTGCGTACGTTCTCAAACTCGGACTTTAGTGTGGCGTGCACCTGTATGTCATCCATCGTCGGTGCCTTAGCGGATCCAGTGTATTCAAAGTTCTTTCCTTCGCCATACGATACCTTCAGTGCGCTGTTGGTTTGGAGCGATCCATCATCCTTCGCGTCGTACGTGAAGGAACCTTCAGCAGCGACCGGAGGCATATTCGGGAGGTTCAGGTTGAATTTTCCGTTGCCACGGTTACAGTTACCCTTGGCTTGCGTCGAAACGGAAGCAGCCATACCATTGTAGTCCACCGATCCGGCGTAATCGAAATCGTACACTCCTTCCTCGGTTTCCGGTTGCAGATACTTTCCGTTGGACGAAACGCCCAGCTTGTACGATGGTGCAGTTACGTCCACCTTCAGCTCATGGGAGGCGGGTTTTCCGTGACCTCCAGTTTGATATCCTCCAGCTAATGCAGCCTTAAAGTCCGATCCGTACTTACCATCGACGTGATACTTGGCGTGATGCTCGCAGTACTCATCAACGACGACACTCACTTCGGCCGCTTGGGGAAGCAAGCTTCCCGATACCTTCAAGCTACCGGCAGCCGACTTGTAGTTACCGGCAGGAACATGCTTCAAAGCCACATCAAGCACCACTGTTTTACCGTCCATATCGGAGTACTTCACATTGTGCACCGCATCGAAAAGTTTCGCCTTGAAGTCGCCATTCTTCAGCTCGCCGGTCCACTGTACAGAGCGTTGCTTGCCACCGGGCTGCTTGTCGTACAAGTTCGTTACCATCTTACCGAACTTCTTATCGTCCTTCGTCGAGGCATCGCGCTTAAAGTCACCTCCGAACTGTCGTCCGGTCGGCAGCAATAGGCTAAACTTGGTGGAGAACGTACCATCAACCGGCTTGGGATTGCCCTGGCCTTGCACATTCAGCTCGTACTTCTCCGAGAACACTTCCACCTTGTTCTTGCTGTCGAAGCTAGTCTGAGTGACCTTGTTCTTGGTTTCGAATCGAACCTTCTTGCTGTTGTCCTTCTCAAAGTCATAGTAAAAGTCGACCTCAACGTTGTAATCCGGCTTGGCCGCGGTGAATTTGCTGTCCAGCTTCACCTTGCGATCCTGCTTGACGAAGTTCGCCAGGGCAAACAGATCACCGTTTCCATTCTTGGACTTGAACTCACCGTTGCCATTGAAGAAGTCCTTCACCACAAACTGTAAACGAAGAGAAAATGCATTGTATTGGGAAATTCATTGAGTTGGTTCCTAATTCCATTTTGTGCCACTCACCGTGAACTTTCCATTTGGATCTTGGCCACGTTGCAGCTTCAAGTCGTAGGTAGCGAACTCTTCCTTATCCACCAACACCTTGGCGTTGGAGACAACGTTTGCAGCAGAGAATTGAACAGTCAGCGAAAGCCTGTGCAAGGAATAAACAAAGAGTCAACGCTATTAATCTCAATTCTTACTGTAGCTCTAAGATGGTCATCAGACTTACTTGTAAGGCGAAGCCTTTTCAACAGCGATCAGAAGCCCTTCAAGGTTGAGCTCACCATCCTGGCTGGTGAATCGGTTCGTCACTGCTCCGTTCAGTTCAAACTTGGTACCGGTGCTAGCGGTTAGTTTGTTGCTAAAGCGGCTCTTGTTCTGCTCCATGATGCGCTTCGAGAAGAACTTGAAGAAGTGCTTGTTGAGGGATCCACCCAACTGCACATCGTAATCGCCGGCCGATTTCTCGTTGTATTTAGCATCCACATTGGCCGCAATCTTGTACTTGTCGTATCCGTACTCGCCATCCAGGAAGAACTTGTTCTTGCTCGTGGCAAAGTCCAGTCGGATCAGTTGCTTCGGTAGCTGCAGCTTGTTGTTCAGTTTCAGCGACTCCAATCCCTGTGCTTCCGGCTTGAGCGTGAACTCGGCATACTGGCTTAGTTCGTACTTGTTGGAGGGATTCTTAAAGTCCGCACCGCTCGCGAACGAGAACAGATTCTTGAACGAGTTGTCCGTGTAAGCCACTTCCAAGTTCACCTTGAAGTTCTTCTTCGCATCGCTTGGCGTTTTCTTCTCCAAATCGAGCTTAACGTGCTTCAGGTCAAAGTCCAGATGGCCCAGTACGTTGTTCTTAACCTCACCCACGGAGAAGTCCACATCGGCATCGAAACTACGCTCACCGTTGGACACAACGTGGCCATTGATGGTGGTCTTCGGGGCGTACGGGCTGGTCCACTCGATGTTTTGCAGGTTGTACTTACGCTTGCCGCCATCCAGATTTTCCACCACGATTTTACCGGTAGTTTGCACAAACTTGGACACCTGAGCATCACCGTTCGGGGAACGGATGGTGAAGATGGGCACGTATTCGTCGCGTCCACCAGACGATCCCTTCTGGAAACCAATCTTGGCCAAGTACTCTTCCACGCCGATGTGCGCCACACCGTACAATGCAACTTCCTTATCGTTGTTGTTCACTCCCACCTGCAGATCGACATTACGAATCGGAGATTCCAGTGATGCCTTCACGTACAGTTCACCAGCGGTCACACCCTCCAGCCGCAGGTTGGTCAGACGCTTCATCTGCGATCCGGGTGTGTCGAAGCTCAGCAACAGCGTCACATGCTGCGGATTGGAGTTGTCAAACTTGCCGGAGAATTGGAACTTGCGCTCAACCTCCAGGTACACTTCGAACGACTCCTCCTGGTCTACTTTGTGAGCGGCACACACAGTCACACCGATCACGCTGTACAGGTTATCGAAGCATTCACTGAACTTAGTGCCAAAGTCCTGACGTTTCGCTGGAAGTGTGATCAATTGGTTGCCACGTTCGCGCGTTACGATCACCTCGCGGAAGTTTACCGAGACTAGCTCTTGCTTGTCTTGCAGTGAATCGATCGTCAGCTCGTATGCGTTAGCGTCATGCAAAGCAAACTTGACAGCAGCTCCACTGGACGAGTGTCCAGATACAGCCACCTGCATTCCAGTCATCACGTTGAACGCGTCCACGCTCATCGTTCCGGTAACCTCGAAGCTTCCACTAGGCTGGAACTTAACGTTGAACTTTGCATTGTTATAGTCCTTAATCAGGTTCTTGACATCAAGCTCTAAAGCGGTATTCAGGCGAGCAACAGCAGCTCCCTGTGCCGACAACTTCAACGGCAGGCCGAGAGCGGTAGTGTACACGAGATCTGTATCCAAGAACAGGGCATGATGCTCAAAGGTGCGCTCGAAGTTTTTAGCACCCTCCAACATTTTGTCGAAGCATTCCAAGGCCTTTTCGAGGAACTGTTCCGGACTGGTGGGCACATTGTCACCGGTGCTCAGGAAGAACAGCTCCGAACCGAACACCTTCACGGTCAGATCAAAGTTGAAGTCTTGCAGCGCGTCATTGTGCAGATCAACGTTGCGAGCCAGCGCACGGATGTCCTCACGGATGCCACGACGGAAGCGTTCCTTCGCCTTACCGGACAGCTTCTGGTACTGTTCGGAGATAAGATCGTAAATCGCTTGCATATCCATGCCGGAGAAGAATCCCTTCGGACCGAAGTAGTGTTCCACCAGTCGCTCCAAATTGTCCTGACGTCCCTCGAGCTCAAACACGTTCACCCCATTGCCAAACAGCTCGGCCGTAAAGTTCAGTCCCACCGACTTCGGCAGGAAGCTCTTCTGTGAGTAGATGACGCTGGTCTCGGCACTGGCTCCCACACCGAGCGATTCAACGGCGTACGAGAATTCGCGGTTAAACGAGTAGCGGCGGAAATCGAACGGGAACTTGTTCGAAGTACGGATTTTGCCAAAGTGCTGACGGGCGGCGTCACGCGTTGGATCAACCGATGCCCGCAAGCTAGCCAGATGCGACGTAATGAACGAACCGACCTGATACACCTTCTCAGCGTCCAGCAGGGCCTTCAGCTCGTTGGCAACGTTAGCCGAAGGACACTCAACCAGCGACAGGTAGGCATGGATGCGAATTTCCGAATCCTCGTTAGCGTTCTTCAGTGTGGCCAGAGCCGAGCTAACTACCTTCTTGTTGCAAGAAGCAGCCGGATATGCTTGCAGAGCCGCTGCGCGAACACGCGACGATGCATCACGACCCGCGCATTGGATGACCTTGTCCAACAGAGGAGCAACCAGATTGTCCGAGTTACGGACACCCTTGAGTACGGCGACGATCACATCTTCCTGTGCACGCGAGGTCGACTGGCATTTGCCCAGCTTGGCACCAAACTTGTTCGAGATTTCCTTCACATCAGCCGACTGACATCCGTGTTTCTGGCAGTACTTGCTGACCAGAGAACCCACGCTCAGGTAGGCCTCGCGCGGCGGATTTCCGTCCAGCAGCTTATTAACGGCCTTCAGCGCATCGTGGGTCATCGAGTTTACCAGATTGAGCGAAATGAAAGCCAGCTTCTGTTCCTGGGCATCGGTAATTTCCTTGTTCTTGTACAGCTGCGTAATGGCTTCGACGGCATCACCCGTTCCCACGCGAAACAACGAGTCCAGGTATACCTTGCGTGCCAACGATTTGTTCGGATGCACACTGCCAGCCTTAACCTGGTTGTAAAGGTTGAGCAGATCATCCTTCTTCGAGTAGCGCATCAGCTGGATCAACTCCACGAAGAAGCTTGCCGACTTCTTGCCCACATTGCCCTGGTTGTACGAGTCGATTGTCGCTTTCAGTTCCTGCTTGATCACGGCCAAGTTACCGGCCGGCTGCTGATCGGGATTCTCGAAGATAATTGAACGTGGCTCACTCGTGCCGCTAAGCGCCGGAGCAGCTCCTGCTTTATTGCCAGTGAGTGACAACTTCGTCGTAACCTTTGCCGTTACTCCGACCTTTTCCTTCAGGTATGGCATATATTGGTACTCTTCGCTCAGCTTCACGGCGGAAAGCAGACCGGCCTTGATCGTTTGCTGGTTGCTGTACGAGCTCTGCAGCAGCGGTGTCGACTTGATGCCAGCCTTGCTGTTTACGATACGTGTCACGAAGCTGTTCGACAGCGATTCACGGTACGCACAGTTGGCCAAGTCGCGCACCTTCTCCACGACGGTCGCATCACCGGACGGGTAGCTCGAAAAGGACGTCTGGCACACGCCAAACACGTCCGTTTCGGTGCTCTTTTCCTGGGCGGACTGGAACAGCGAGATCAGACCACGCTTCACGTTCACCGAGAAGTCCGTGTCGTCGGCCTCCGTGCAGAGTTCGGCCAGCAACTCATCGTTCGAGAGTGTGAACTGCACCGGTTTGCTGATTTCGGGCCCGAACGCAGTCTTCTTGCCGTCCGGTGCGTACGAGGTCAGCGACACTACCTTCAGCGTGTACACACAGTTGTTGCCAGCGTACAGTTCCACCTTGCCATCGACTTTCAGCGTAGTCTGCTTGTTTTCCTTATCCGACTGCTGCATCTGCACGAAACTGTCCACATCATACTGGTAAACGGTGCCAGGCTTGAAGGTGTACTTGCTCGATTTGTTCGCTGAAATATCACAGAGTATCTACCGGTTAGCTCTCCGTTTCGCCCAACTGCAGGACTTCATGCGGTACAATACTTACGTGCTGGGCATCCTTGTTTACACGAGGCTGTTGTTTTGCGAATATGAAAAGTAAAACATAGAACAGTGATTATTACAAGAGACCCCTTATCGATTACATAATCGTTCAACAGCATGTTGTTGACCTATTGCATGATAGTAGCTACGGCGCTCGCTGAGCTACATACTATCTGCTTTTTCGTTTCTTCTGCATGACCCTCGCTGTCAAAAGGGCATCTACGACAGCATCGTAGACATTGCGAAAATGCACACTCAGTGTTGGCAAATGTTGATAAGGCGAGTGGCTAAGCCACTACGATCGGTGAGTGTTGCACACATTGTACGCGAAACCTTACTCTTGAACTTGACATTGATTGCGAACAGGCAAAGACTGCTAGCAGAGCACATCTTATCAGTCATTCACCGTGGAAAGGCATTAGCATTGGCTCTGTGGCTCGAATGTCTTATGCTTTCCTTATGAGACAATAAGGAATCGTTGGACAAGAAACCGGAGAAGTTCATACTTTTCTAAGCTGTCCAATATTCTATTTGAACTTTGCCCAGCCTTTATTATCTCAGCAAATCTTGGCGGCCTTCGTCCACCAAGTTGAGGATGTATTTAACTAAGATCTGGGAAAAGCTTGGCGGCCTTGCTCCTTACTACTTCAGGCATTGCTATAACTTCTCTTATTTGATTCTTGAACAGTTTAACCTTCTTTAGCTGTTTTGTCAAACAACTGATTCCAAATCTTATTTTAAAAAGAACTTAATTGCAAATTTGTTTAAAAACCCATCAAATGCATCAGATTCTTGCATTCCCACCTGGCAGGTCTAGATGTACTTCAATTGCTTTCGAAACCCGAATCATAATACATCACTCTCTGATTTGACAAGCATCCCTCCAACAGTGGACCACCCGGCATTGCTGTTTACTATCTTGGACATGTTCGTTGGTTACAGTACCTAATTATTTATATTCCTTGCATACGTCTATCGAAAGACTTTATCAAATCAAAACATACCTTTCACGAAATGCGCCCTTTTAGGTGACCCCGGGCGATAGGCAACGTGAGTCATACGTGTTGTTCTAGAATCAACAGATTTCAAATGGTTCTGTTTCTCAAAACATTCTAGAATGCTCGGACACCCGGCTGTACGGCGATGATATGGGGAATCGCGTATTGCGCTTCGCCTCGTGCTACGTAGAGGGCGATTCTCACGACTTCCACTTAGATCGCACCAACGAAAACGGCGTTGGTTTAAACTAATTTAATTCATTGAAAGGTATGAAAACAAAGCCCCATGCGTATGCTACTGCCGCCATTGTCAATCTTCATCAAGCACACTATTGCTGCTGAATAGTTCTGAAAGTCCTCTCGGTGTGGGCTGTTGATAATTTTCATCCATCGGAAGTGACTTTTCTAATTCTCCGGTTTTCTAATTTGCTCCCTTGAAACGACAACGCCACGATCAGGGACATATACTGACCACTCTACTCGCCGAATACAGCTACTCTGTTCCCTCACGTTGACGATTCCGAGTAAGCAGAACGTCATCCAATTGCCCATTACAATTTATTGTCTAAATTATCTCAACTGGTTTATGTTTCTCGCTGTGGCCACATCTCTTTTTGTCTTTGGCGTTCTGTACAGGGTTCTTCTCGAATACAGAACGACAGCAGCATGGACCCTAGATCGAGTTCCCTTCCTCGCCCCGATCGTTCCCTTCCTCAAATGTGTGCACATACCTGTGAAAACACTTTCGATCAGCACTAGCGACACCAGGAAGCTTAACAGCAGCCTCCTTCCACCGAGGACCCACATCATCCACGTGATGTTTTCGTGCACACTCACGCACTTAAACCACACCGTACGGTCACGCACTAAGATAGAACACCGGGGTTGCTCTCAAACATAGGATAAGCCAGTAGGGGGAAAAGATGAATCCGTTCTCTCCAACACGCAGAGACGGATCACTTTAACGATCGCACAACGTAACACGGGTCAGTCAGTTTCGCCACCAGCGATCCCGGGCGGGCCTCAGGACGGGAATAACGGATCCCGGCACAGGTTGCCTACTTTTATAGAATTTTCGCCTACCTCGCATACACATACATTCTTTTTGTCTCTCGCTCTTTCTCTCTCTCTCTCTCTATCTCTCTCTCTCTCTCTCTCTCGTTCTGCCTTTACTGGATGGGGGTTCCCATTTACAGTGTACGGCACTGATAAGGGTTCGGATCGGTTTTTGGAATGTTCCGTGATGGCTGGGATGGAGTCACGATCATCGTACGGATACACCAACACTGCTGCAAGCAGTGATACGCGCCTGTTTGTCACCTCTGTACTATCATCCCTTTTGCTCCCTTATGATAATCCATTCCACCACCCATCAGACATAGTGCCATAGGGAATGTAATTCAATTGATGTTCTTCTGCTCCCACATCCAAACATACCGCACATCGGTAAACACGTATGCAATCGTACGCAAAGGTGTGTGTGTGTGACTACGGGTGCAATGTTTGCACTTGCACGTTGATTGTTTGCGCCGCTCGATCGAGAGATTCGGAAGAAAAACGTTACTCAGAAGAAAAAAACAAACAACCAGAGGACGAAGATCAACATAAGGCATCAGCACGATCATCACCTTCGTCGCGTACTCCGAGCTCGTCCGGCAAGTGGTGACGGATAGATAAGGGGAGAGTTCCCAACCCGGACACGGATATCAAACGTCAACCAAACGGGAAGGAAGGGCATGATCGATCGGTACGGTAGAGTTCGTTGCTAGCGCAACATTACGCTAAGTTGTGAAAATTATGCCCGGTAAGCATTAGGAGGGAGATACGATCGAAGCACTGGAGTAGTTGCGCCGGGACAAGGTCCGAAGTGTAAATGCGTCTGGAAACAAAGGCAATTAGACGATTCCGGGAATACACGGATGAAGATGAAAGTGGAGCAGTATGATGGTGCATGTTAATCGTTCCTTTTCGTATCAAGCGGAACTTGTACATTATAGTTTAAGTTGCGTTACTGAGGAACTTCTGTGACATTTTTTTATTAGCTTAACAACTTATTTAGATATTGCTTACTAGACTTATCATCTTATCATGTGTTTAGATAGACAGTCCTCACTAGAAATAAGAAACCACAGAGTGCATGAGTCGTTATTTCGAGCCAATTCGTTCAACGATTCAGTTGAGAGTTATAAAAATATAATTCACAATACAACTCTCAATGACTCTCCTAGTTTTAATCACTCGTAAGTGAGTACACGTAGACACGGCGAATTGATTGCAAATAGAGTGAGTGAGTTGCAACCAAATCGTGTGAGTGAGTTGAAACGCTAAAAGTGCCCTAGGTATCTGTTTATTTGAAAGCGACAACGAGTCGTTAAGACTCATCGTGGTGAGTGAAAGGTTTCAACTCACTCACTTGCTTTTGCACATCTCCTGTCTTCACAACGGGGCGACAGTCAGGATGGGCTTTGAATCCCAGTGATTGCCGTTTGGAAACCGGCGTCATTGTCGCCTCGGCCACCGGACTGCCATCATTTTAGTCAAATTTATTTTATTTAATTAATTCATGGCGGTTCAACGGCTTGTTTGGTTCATGTTGGCCTCTTATAGACTCACCAGGCCTATGGATACTACGTATTTGGAAAGTGAATTCTCGTTATTGTATGAAGACCAATGCAACTTAAACGTCGACCACCGGACCTTCCTTCCACTTTATTTATTTCTTATGTTTATTTAATTATTATATTTTTTGATGTATTACTTAATAGTAATATTTGGTTTTGTAGTTTCCAACACTTTTAAGGATTTTATTATTTATTTGTATGTTTTAGTGTTTGGTAAAATGGTGTAATAGATTCCCCATAGCAAGGAGATAACAGCATCGATCTGCGAATCCTATTCGGCACGTTCCTCCATACGCAGGACTGATCAATGCTGTTGCGGAATGGCAAGCCAAGACCTCTCTGGAGGCTGTAGAGTCATATAATGAAGCCACGAAAAAATGTATACTGGAAAGACTTCTTTATAGGTGTCTCTGGTTTATTCTACTTTGGATTATTGATGAAAATAAATTTACGTTTGGTCTACGCATTTTAGGAACTTGTATGATTTAGACCATTTATTTTTACGGGTATAGCTTTTGAAAACAATGCCTACTGAACTGTATTTTTTTAGTTGAATGGATTATTCGCCATCCAGTAAAGAGGTGCCCTGAAAGTTGGCCATTTCATTTTACTTATTTTTGAGTTTTTAAAACTTTATATACATATTTATTAAATTTC
>AXCM01004998.1:0-21618 GCA_000473375.1 Anopheles culicifacies | reverse complement strand
AGTGTTCACCCCCCACCTGACTAATTGTGTGTTTCCACATTTACCAGGAGTTTCAAAAACAATCGAAGTGGCGAAATGGTCCCGAAATGTGTGTAAAAATTGCTAAAGTCAACATCACACTTGCTGACACATTTTTCAGAAGAAGCAAAAAGCACTCACCACCACCATCCACCGGACAGCATCCCCCCTTCCACCATTAAGAAGTGGCTGGCTCCAGCTGATCTGCACCACGGTCTTGCCAACCAACCAAAAGTGTCGGGTTGACGACCGGTTTTATTTTTTCTCTTTTCTTTTTCGAACAGAGACCTACTCATAGTGGCAGCACCACAGCGCAGCATAGAGTTGCATAACGTTTCTGCGAAACACGGCGCGCGCAGTAAACTTATCGGTGGTTTAGATAGTTAGTAGTTAGTGGGTTGCAAAATGGCCCGCAAAACCCGCAACATGACGCCGCTAAGGCGGTTTCTTTGCGTAAGCAACGCAAGGGCTTTTTAATCAATCCCTACGGAACCGGTTGTTCTGTTTCCAACGATCAGTCCCCGCAAAGCGTCTGTGGAAGAGAACTCAAAGTGTTCTGGGGATAATCTTTTTTGTTGCGTTTTCTTCTCGAATGTGTTTGTTTTGCTATTGTTTCGAAAAGCTAACACACTTCGACGCAGGGCTTAGCGCTTGTTATTTGTGTTTACAGCAGGTACCAAAGTGGTTGGGCCTCTAAAAACACGTGCGTCAACATGAGCTTGTTGTTTTGTTCAATTTTAAGCATCTCAAACCTTTGTTCGTATCGACGAATCGTCGAAATATTGCTTTTTTGATTTGAAATACCTTCTCTTTTTTTTGTGTCGCAATACATTTTGGGCAAAAATTTAAATAAATTCACAGTGAACATGATAAGTGGAGCGCGGTCAAGGATGGAGCGCTCGCCAAAAGCTTTCGTGCTTTTCCCCGGAGCTTTTGAATTTAAATTTAAAAAACATGATCTTATCTTACATCCACAGTAATAATTCTGGTACTGAAATTAACAAACGACCTTGTACTTCTTAATACCAGCTTCTACATCACAAACTGCGTTTACGAGGTTCGTAAAGTTCACTCACCATGCTTTATCGCTGCTTGCTTGAAGGTCAATTTTAAAACCATTCAAGGGTTACGAATTTTATTCAAAACTCGACCGCCCGTTACCGCAGCGAATTGTGGAAGTGGAATGAAGGCGCCATTTACAAACCGTCCGCCGAAAGAGGTGTGATTTGTTTGATTACAATTCACTGCTGAGAGTGCGCATGTGACGTCTGATCACGCTGGCTCAACCAGGCGATCATCCCACGTGCGACAATGTTAAGTCGAGACGCTGTTTTTTGTAAGACGAACCTTGCCGCTGGGATGACTTAGTGACCTGAAGTTGGTTCGTTCCGTTGTTTCGCGCTTCTAAAAGGCGGGTCTCCAGTGGTTTCATTTGAATTTGTAATTATTTTCACACTGATAATACGATTCACGTCGCCTGACACGGTTGTCGTCAGGTGAGCCGATCGAAAGGAAGTGATTAGACGAACCTCGTCGGACAATTACTCGTTGTTTAAACGCTGCGCTAGAATTACCGTGACGTACCCTGGGCTTTCCAGGGCTGGTACATCCGTTTGAACTTTAAGAAACAAATATGATGGCCGGTTCGTGTGTCGCGCGATCTAGAGGACACTAAACATTGACCACTATATGCTAATCGATCATGGTTTATGGTTGGTGCTTTATGGCACAACTTTTTCCCAGTAAAACCGATCCGTTCTGCTGCGTAAGCAGCCCTTGACCACTACAGTGTAATGTTAGATGATCAATAAATCGTCATTATTTTTAATCGTTCGTCGTACTGCTACTTGCGTTCCGCTGACCGGTTTTATGAATGAGCTTTATATCGTACGATTCGGAGTAGTGTAATAAGAAAATATTGTACCGCCAAAACAGCGCTTGCCAGATTGATTGCGTCCTTCGTCACCAATTATGAGCAATTAGAAAGCTATAGCTTCTAAAACCCCCCAAGGATTCCCGGGATTGTCCCTTGGCGAGCCACCATCGTCCTGTGTGGCCTGCTATAAATTGATTTATTAATTCTCATTACAACACATTTATCACCGCCCCCCCCACTCGTTGTAGGCTTTCCTAACTACCACCAATGGAGCACGATTTGGGCTTCGACTTGACGGAGGCACTCGAGCGGGAAGGTCTTTCCCGGGAGGATTTGAAAGCGCTGCGCCATCCACCGATCGAAGGTGTGCCAGCTACGATCACGGACAAGCAGCTGGCCTGCTTCTTGGATGCGTGCGACAAGAACATCGATGAGACGCGCAAGGTGTTAAGGATTTACTACGAAGCGCGCAAGAATGGTCCGGAGCTGTTCAACAACCGGGATCCACATAGTCCGGCCATACAGCAATGTCTTCAAAATCAGTACGTAGCGCCGATCATCCACACGACATTGTTTTAATTGTGTTTTTATTTCTTGCTTACGCAGAGATTACTTCCCACTCCCGACAACTCCCAGTGGATATTCCGTCGTGTTTCATCGTTTGAAAAATTCACGTTCTTCCAACTATCACTTTGACGAAGCGATCAAGACGTACTTCATGACGATTGACTCCTGCCTGTACAACCAAGGCCCAAGGCCGGGAATTATCTTCCTGTTTGACATGAAAAACGTTGGCCTGATGCATCTGACCCGCATCAACATTAGCTCGGTGAGAAAGTTCTTCCACTATCTGCAGGATGGTTTACCGGCCAAGTTGAAAGCGATACACGTGATGAATGTGGTTTCGTTTTTCGACAAAATTCTCTACATCATCAAACCGTTCATTCATGCAGAAATCCTCAACATGGTATGAAGAAGATGTGGAAGTTTGTACGCGATCACCATAATTTACTGATCTTACTACCTTTTAGCTTTATCTGCACACTTCGAACGAAAATATGGAATCGTTCTACGAAGAATGGATACCGAAGAGTGGACTACCGTCCGATCTGGGCGGTGATTTGAAGTCGATCGATGAACTGCATCAGGACCATCTGAAGGAGTTCGAAAAGCAGAGACCCTACTTCCTAGCCGAAGAACGTCAACGCAATCCGGATGCAAACATTATCGAGGAATCGACCGATCGCATGATGAAATCGCTGTCGATAGACTAATGAGAGCGCGTCACGGTATCGGCCGCACATGCAAAGCTTATGCTTAATGTTGTACTGCGATGTGATAGCAAACAGTCTGCGCAAAGGCGTCAGCCATTCCAGAGCTGATTGAAGCCAAACAACCAACCAATCCGGGGATAAGGATGTTCCACAAACTACTTTTGGTGTGCTTTTATATACCGTACTTTTAAGGACCACTACTATACACCTTCCAACGCTGCTCGATGTTGTACAGGCGTGATAAATAAAGCGTTATTTTCATACAAAAATCATATTCCATTTCACGCATTAGATTAATTTATTTTGTGTCGGAACTTTTGGACAAATCTTCATCGCTGTAGTCTTCGTAATCCTCATCATCGCTGCTGAAACCTTCCGAACCATCGTCGTCTTCGTTCTCACCATCCATACCGGTAGCCAGTCTGAGCTGTTCGAACTTTTCCATCAGTTCTTCCCTCGTGCGAGGCATCTCGGCGTTTGGTTTTCTCTTGCGTCCCTCGTTTTCTTCCTCGTCCGAATCGTACTGATCCTCTCCCACACCCTTTTGCTTTTTCTTCTGACCACGGTTCATGTACCGCAGGAAGGTGCGACGCTTTCGTTCGGGTAGCGACTTTATTAGCTGATCCATCTCGGCCTTCAGCTTGATCTGTTCCTGTTCGGTCGGTTCCGGTGGAATGATGCTGGCTTCGTCCGCTGATTTGAGACATTTTGCGCAGCAACGGCTGGCCAGGGCACATTCACGGCAGATCACATGGTAGGCACGCTTCACCTTTCGCTCACCACATTTGCTGCACGATTTGGGCTGCGTTAGTGGTTTGTATTTGCGGTATTTGATCTTCCAGTCGATGACGCTCTTGCAGTGTTCACAAACTTCGCACACGTTCAGATTGGTGATGAGCTTTATTAGCGGTGTGTGCTTATCGTGCAGATTGTTCTTAAATGCGTACGTGTTTTGATGCTTCTGGGCTCGTGTACGACGCGTATCACCTCTTTTGGAACTCATTTTTAGGTACTTTTGCACCAGAATACGATTTTCGTGAATACCGTTGCGGAGCCGCAACGTGTGTTTGTTTACTTTCTGTTTGTGTAGCGTTTGACGTTTGACGATTTGACAGTTGAGCAAGTTGTAACTTGGTGCAGGAGTGTGCTAGGAAAAGTTGTAGCTGTAAGCAGTTGATTTTGCATTTATTATTTTATATTTTATCAAGTTTTTATAGATTTCTAGATAACTAGTGATAATTTATCAATTTCCATACTAAAATAACAGCAACACATCAATGCCTTACAGTGTTTGTCATAACGTTTCGCTGATATATTTAATTTCTGCACACTCTTTAACCTGTTCTCGGCAGGCACTCTTGTTGCAAATCGATTACATTTGCACCATTATCGTTTTAACTTAACAAATTATAGTGTCCTTCATTCTTTCATAGTGTCACTGTGGCAACCTATCCGTAGAAGCTTATATGGCCCTAATCTTCGTTGAGCGTTTAGAACAATCAATAAAGCGTTTGTTCGATGGCTCACCTTCCATTTCTCATTCGCAAACGTACGCATCCGGTCGAGCCAAACGATTCTACTGCACCCATCAAAGACAGAGACAGGTGGTATGGTAAAGGCAGGGTTAAGCTTTCCTCTAAAACTGTGGCGGTCGGAACATGACCATCGGCATCGGCATCGACGGAGGTCCCACTGGGTAGGGCACAGCGTTAGTGCTTGACGTTGTCATTCCCGGTGGCACATAGAAACCACCCCGAGCGGATGTGTTCGCAGATGGATAGGGCATCGAGGATGGACCATATCCTGTGTCAAATCTTTGAGTGGTGTGTCTGTTGCTACGAAGCAGTTCAGCCATTTTCTCCGCCTTCAGCTTTCGACTGTGCATCAATTTGCGACTGTTCATAAATTGCTCCAAATAAGCTTCTGCTGGCAGTTCGCTATCGAGTAACTTTTTCACAATACCTTCAGACTCCTCTTCACTTTCGGCCGCAGCCGTCTGCAACAGTGCCAGCACTGTCTCTGGATTGTTCGTTTCGGATTTCGTAGCTGGAATATCAACATAAATGTATCAGGCTAACCCATAGACGAGACACGGCTCTCACTTCAACTTACACAACTGTGTCGACTTTTCCTTCACAGATTCCCCTAGCGTACGACATTCATCAGCCAGGTCCTGCACCCGCGACCGTAGCTCCACCATCTTTGGTTCAAAATTCAAGTTTTTCTCTGCGAGGCTTCGATTTTCCGCGATAATCAACTCCTTTGCTGATTCCAGTGTTTGCACCTACGATCCACAAGGATGAAACCGTTTATCAATTGGCGAAGATGAGTCACACCCACATCCACGCTTACCGCTTCGTTTACCCGTTCATTCAGCTTCTCGTCGTCGTCCAGCAGTGCTCTCAGCTCATCCGAGCTAAGCCCCCGAAGGGATTGAACGGCTTGCTGTAGATACGGCTGGTACATTTTGTCCCGGCACACTTAACCAATGGCGCTGGTTGCACACACCAGCCACAAAACCCGAAACAAAAGAATGCGACGCGGAAAAGGAATCAAAATTGGGCAGACTTTGACCGTGAATGTGCTTTGTTTTTCCCTTTTGCACAGTTGTTTTGAGTATCAATGACAAGTGGACTGCACAGCCAGGGATTCCGTTTGGCCATCGCAACTGACATTCGAGTACAGTTTTCAAATGTTTCACAGCGTTTCGAGCAGCGCGTTTCGAGCAGTGGCATGCAACGTGCGTCGGTTGTGGCGCAAAATCAAACACTTACCAATTTGCATGCGTTCAACGTGTTTTCTTCGCGGTAAATCATTCCCACAAGATCTTTCGACACATTCGTACGATTTATCGATTCTTTATTTATTACAGTACACAGCACGTTGTTTTTTCACATTACAAACCTAAGTAATTTAAATTTACGATCAATCTTATCCGTTGATGATCACATTATTTAAGTGTTGAATGTGTTGTAAATTAACAGCTCTATGTTTCTTTTTCAAAGAATGGCGTTTTACGAAATCATGCGCTTTTTTGGTACAAATATCATAGTACGATTAAGTCATATTGTTCGAGCATACGATTAATATCGTACGCTTTGTATTCTACCCTCCAAAACGTATCTTATTATCTATTCCAAAACCCCCCATTATACTTACATTTAATACTACCTCCGTCGAGCTTTCGGCACATTCTACTATCGGTGCGATCAGTTTTAAACGTGTTTTGTTACATTCTAGATTTGGCATTTTCGAAATCTCTTCAACCATCTATTCTTCCTCATCATTCCACGATAAAATTTCGCGTGGTGCCATTGTACGGGTAGATCCCTCCGAGAATATATCGCCAGTAACCAAAATGCTGTATCCGGTACGTTCCCGGTTCAACCTGATCCGTAATTTCCCACTCCAGCTCGATGTCACTGTATGCAAACAGTGTCGATCGACGGTGCCACTTAAATTTCGTTTCCCAGTTCGCATCGGTTGCAATTACCTCCCACCCGTCCTGATTAGGATGCTGCTCCACACTGTTCGTTTCCTCGTATTCTGGCTTTAGCCGCTCCACGGTAAAGTACGATCGTTCGTGCATCAGGTTGTTTCGTGGATTGCCCGCTATAAACATTACCCGCACAATGTCACCACTGTGATAGGGCGCTTCTTTGGGCTGCAACTTACAATCGCCAAAGTACCATCCGAACGGGTGACCATCAAACACAACGCCAGTCGACAAGCTGATTTGTTTATCGTCCGAATACGGTGGCATTGGACCGGGGGCGAGTGTTTCGCCGCTTGCAATCGATCGCATTAGCTTACGGAACTGCTCCAGATAGATGGTGAGTGTGTGCGGTCCGTACAGTGTAGAGGCGCCTTCATACCGCTGAATGGCGTACTCCTCCGGTGTCGCCACATAGCTGGTGTACATGTTGGAAAGACCCGCCACAACAACCGTGATCTCTTGGTTGGACGCTTCTAGCGATGTTTCCCGGATGGCCGCTCGCAGCCTTCTGCCAGACATGGTCGTGAATTCTGCCGGAACAGCTGCAATGGCAAAATCTCCAACGAGCAGTATCTGTGTCGGAACCACTTTGGGTTGCACTTCGTACGAAAACTTGGCCCGTCCACTGGCTATGAGGATGGGTTTGGGAGCTTGACATTGTTTGTCTTCCGGCGTTGGTTCTCCCAGAATATCGCGAGCCGTATTCCAGAAGGGTGAATCGGTTAGTGTGGCTTGTCGGAAATCGAACGCACCCGGACCATCTGTTGTCCCGGCACCGAAACTGTATCCCATCGCCGGATAGCAACCGTGGACCGTTTCTGACTTGCCCGTGGTGGGATTCACATACGGCACCTTCATCTCCGTCATGTCGATAAACTGATGGGCAAATTTGATCGGTCCCTTTACCTCCCGACCACCATTTGCTTTCAGAAGTTTCTGTAAGAAGATAAGAACACACAACACGTGTAGAATTAAAGGTAATGGTCTTGTGTTTGTTGACGCTTTAATACTTACTATGGCCGCATCGTAAAGTCGCGTACCGATGATCTTCGTACTCTCGAACATATCCTTCCCTGGACCGGACGCAATACACGCTCCAGCACCGGCCGGACAGGACGAAGTTAACATATCGCACGGCAGTCCCGTCTTTTCGCACTTGGGTGCCATAATGTTGGGCGACGCATCGCCCAAATTCGTGGACGCAAACGATCCGACAAAGTCACCCCGGCCCGGCACACGCACTCCATTCCGGTCCAACTCCAGCAGTACCGAAGCGTATCCCACGTTGTCACTCGACACGTATCGGTTCGTTTTGTTCATCGACGTTGGATGTACGGCGAACCAGTTGATGGCACCGAACAGATGGCCGGCAGCATCTACCAACCTCAGCTGGACCAACTTCTTGTCGGTGTAATCCAGATACAGATCCCGCTCCCACTTGGGATTGTTCTCGTAAGCGCTCGGGCTACGGTTAATGTTCGCCTCGTTAATGGTGGCCTCCGACAGGAAGACGCGTCCCTCACGCATACTCTCATGGGCGCGCACTATCGCGAGCGTAATACCTTCCACCAGTGCGTCGAAGTTCTGCGGCACAAAGCCCAACGAGGCGATATCGTACAGACACGACATCAGGAAGCCGGAAGGTACGCTATGGCTGTGCGAACCGCTCAACACTACGTTTTCGAATCGGTACATTTCACCACCGTACCGAACCTTCAGCAGGTTCAGCACGTCACGCTTGACCGCGTGCCCCATCATGCCGGCATCGGCACTAACGAACACCACCCTTGCCCGGTTATCATCCTCGAATATGAATGCACGTGCGTACTGGCGCAGATGTATACCCTGGCCACGCTGGGAAAACTCACCATAACCCATCTAAAAGGTGGAAAGAAACCGGGCGGAAATGATCATTCATTCAAAAAGGCACACGCACACACGCGTTCACTTACAAATCCGATCTCTACCGGTGGTCCAGTACAGTCCGCTCGCCCTACGCCCAATCGATAGGACGCGGTGACATCGAACCACAGCACCACTACCGTTAGGGCACAGAACAAAGAGCTGAACGATCGCATCTTTACCTTTCGGACCTTTTTGCCGTACGCGCGAGTACCGATCGCCTTCCTCGGTTCGCTGATGCGGAAGATATGTCTCGACTTTTTCTCCTCCTCCTTCGACCACCGTCAAACCAATGCGGCTGACATGCGGTACGTGCTCAGCATAAGCGCGACCTGCGAAGTTAGGGTTTGGGAAGGTATCATGAGTTCGCGATAAGTCGCTCGATATGTGCTAGCCCTACCCTTACCGGACGGAATCGATTGAATGTCTATATGGGGTCGATATCACATCCGTCTTTACACCACCCCGAGCTCCGTTCCACGTTACTTCGACCAAGCGCAAAGTGTAGTAGGAACTGAAGAATAGCAAAATTCGAAAAAAGGCGAGAAATCGAAATAAACGATTAGATTAGATATCAAAGATTCGGCCAAAACAGTTGGGGTTGGGTGGCTTATCACCAAAAACCCCACTACCAGTTGGATGATGGAGCAGAAATTAGGTTAATCAGGGTGTTGTGTGCAACAACGCTTACCGAACTGCACAATTGAAACGAGCTTCCGGTTGGTCCGGCGACGCTTTGTGTCGCTTAAACAGACGATATCAGCTTCAATTCGTACTCAATCGTTTTGTTTTTGGGCCTGGTTTTGCACTTTCAACCTATTCAACACCGATTCCGAAGCCGGCGGGAGGAACGATAGCGAAGGTCAACTGATAATTTTGAAGTGCACACACAGTCTCTCGAATTTCATTAATCCGCCCTTCACGGTTCGTATCGATCTAAAGAGTTCGCATAGTACGAGGGCGCGCTGCACTTGTCAATTTATTTTATTGCACCACTCACACAGGGCCACAGTGTACCCACTGGCCGGTTTTCGGCGTACAACCCCTGTTGCTGCTGTGCGCAGTGAGAAGGTTGCTATGATCGCGAAGTTATTTATTCGAAGTACCGTTCGTTTGCTGGTACTGTTGGGGTACCTGAACACTGCAAGAAAGACGACTCCGCGGAGGCTTCTCTCGGACCTTCTTTGGGTGACTTCCCTTCACACACACACAGAAACAAACGACGACCGTTTACTATCACTTGGTACACTTTATTACTTGCACTATGATTCACCCGGCGGAGAGAATCCAACTCCACTTTGTACCAACTTTAAACACTCTTCTTGTAAAAGCTTTTGTAGCAAGTAGATAGCGAGGTGTAAACAGATTCGAAATGACAACAACACTGCGTAGTCGCCGAGCGGAAACACACACACAACGCGTTCACGTACGCAAAAAACAAACGCGTTCACGCGTGCACGACTTTAATCGCGCTTGTTATTGTTTTTCTTCTGTTCTTTTCTTCCTGTAGCTACTCAGCATCCAGAGTACGCGCACGAGACGATCGTCGTACGCGCGTGCGCTCTCAGAACGACGTTCTCTTCAACCGAACTGCCGAGCGAAACTGACTTGCCCTGACTGTGCAAACAGCGCACTTAACCGCGTGCGCTGGTCGACTTTCGCTTCGCAAAACTTCCGCGCGCACTCACACGCGCCCGCCTGCTCTCGTCCGGTTCTCGTACGTGGTTGTACGTCGTGATCTTTCTTAGTGGACAGGGTACGCATCGAGTTACTTCTTTCTAGTAACACCTGTAGGGAGAAAAGGTTATTGCTGTTTTTTAAATTGTTATCATAGAGACTAAAGAACCCTTTGACCCCATTCGCTCCCACAAAAGGTAATGTTAACGGGATGCGTGTGTCCGATATCGGAATGTGCGTTAAAGGGCAGCGGGATCGGGTTTATTTTGTTTTTCGTCTGCTTTATCGCTCCCTAAACGTAGTAGCGTAGTGGAGCATAAACAAAGCGTCAACAAAGATACTGGCGCAGCGTGAGTGTGCGTGATAAAACGACTCAATCGTGAGAACTCGATCGATGCTGACGATGACGAATGGAAGATGCACAGGAAAACAAAGGCGCGAATCAAGAATCGCACTGACCTTGGCTAGGCGAGAGACGTATTTTGCTCACCGCTGCTGCGAAGCACGTTCTTGCGGAAGCTTTACACCGAACGTGCGCGTCGGATAGCGGAATAAGATTAAGCTTACCCATACGCGTCTCGTGTGTGGAGATTTCAATGATCGTCAGGTGGTTTACCTTTTTTTGATGCAATCGCTCGGTTGTTGCCTTGTTTTTTTTGTTCCTCTCAACAAACCCCCCATCAAGAATGGAACGCCATTATGCGCTAGGAACGACCTCTTCGGACGAAGCGTCAAATGGTTGAGGGTTGAAAATAATTGTACCGTGCCGAAAACATTATGACACCGCTTGCAAATGGTCGCTACACGCTGGTGTGAAGGTATGTTCTCGAAATGCACATGCAATAGTGCCGCATACTCAAACTGGTCGTACGCTTCACACGATACACCACACAGCACTACCATTTCACAGTAATGACATTTAATTTTAAAATGATTGAACGCCACCATCGAACGCATCGAGCGCATCCGTACGCAGCATGAATATTTGAACATCGCGGTGGGGTTTTTTTTTCTTCTCCACACCGAGCCATCCGAGCCCAAAGCGCCACCGTACGCGGGTCTATTTAAATATTTGCTCGTTGCTGTCCTCGAACCGCGTGTCCACGGTACGGAAAAGGAGTTAAAGCTCCCGCCCAAACTGGGGGGAGATATTGATTTTTCTTCACCGTATCTGTGTGCGCACCTTTGCGCACTATCCGATGACCGTGGGCAACCGGCAAAACTGCCCTACCTTGCAGACCATGACAGGCAGGCAAGGGCTGTACCACGATTTGAGCTACGATTAAACACGAGGAACGCGACCCGATGAAGTGGCCCAAAGCAGCTCAACGCGTGGCTCCGTCAATGATCGCGAAAGGCTAAACGCGGTGTAGCTTAATCTTGCTTGCTTCCTTGTTTGTCTATCCTTCCGTGAAGATGTCCATGCGACGCTGACTGTAGTGGTGTGCGCGAGAAGATGCATCAACCGGCTAACGGTTCTGTTTCGTAGCACGATCCGTTAGTGTTGGAGCATACAAAAATGTCTTCCTCGTTGCTATCTTAATTCCTTCATTTGCATGTTTTACGGTGTTTTTGACAATCATGTCTTTCCGGTTTGCAGCTCCGCTTAAACGATGAGCCGTTCGATATGATATGCAATTCAAAGCCGTGTTATTTCTTAATGAAATTGAACCTAAAAATCAATGTATGCTTCATCGCACGGCCACCCAATCGGAGTCTGTTTACTTTCGTCTTTCGCGTACACGTATGGCTCTTCTCGAACGTAGTTGAAGATCACGTACCTGATCCGATTGTGCTGAGCAGAAATGATTGCCCAACCGATCCAATCGAAACAGTAATTTGATTGCGTTGAAGGTCACACCGGTTGGTCTTTCTGTGTGTTGGGAGTGTTTATTGAGCGCTTGCGAAGCGAAAGGATGCAACATAAATGTTGGTGGATTTGTGAGAAAAAAAAACTACTTCACTCAAGGATTGGTGTCATCATTTGCCAAGTGTGTGATGCTAATTATTTAATTTTATTGTTTCGCTTCCTCACCCGGATGAAGCGTTGTTAAATATTTGAACAAACATAATATTAATTCAGCTAGTCCAAGGTTGCCGAAGTTAAGCATGCTAAATAAATATTTTTGATTGCGTTGCCATTGACCTATTACCGACACCCGAACCAAATGCTGGGAGATTTTGAATTGTTGATGTTTATTCTAAAGTATTTTGTGTTTTACTTTGTAACGTAATTGAAATTGAAAATGAAATTAATACTGTTAGATCAGCATCAAACAAATGAGTCATTTTATTTATAGCCGAAATAGTGTTTTCGATCGTGTATCGTAGTGTGTATCGATTGTGTATCGTAGTTTCTTATCAGAGGGTATTTGCGGCAGTTTTTCAAAAATAGATTCTAATGCCGATAAACACTGATGCCGTAACCGAGCGCAAGATAAGGCAAGGTCATGCTGCGGTATGTTGTGCAACTGCGATATGCTTACTGCAACTTACATAGACTTTTGATGACTTTTTTAAGAAGTCATGCAGGCTGATTCGAATTTCGCCATATGTAACTAAATATATTTTATTAAATGGTAATTAATTAAAACGTACTCAGACCGTCTAACGTGTAGCGAGCGTAATTACATATTTTAATATCAAGTTAAACGATTTCCAGTCCTAGAATATGATTGCTCTTTACATTGACCTACTTTCAGTTATGCTTACTCTCGGAGCGCAATTTGAATGCAACAGCTCGCTAAAGCCACGTGCTCCCATGCTCAACGGTCGCTTCGATGTTTCTGCGATGTTTTGACGCGCCTGTCAAACCGCGTTGCAAACGTCACATTATGTAAACATGACATAACTTTGGGAAATTTATTGTTTTGGTGCGTTTTGAAAGTTGTGCAAAAAAGTTTCGGTCCGGCCCGTAGTGTAGATAAATGAATAGAAAATGGTTAAAGTCAGTGGATGCATTTGCTAACATGCTACCTTCCCGGCATCCGTTAAACGGCTGGCTCGGTCGTGCAGTACTGCTGAGATATTTCGAGTCACAGGCACGATGGATCAGCTGTTCCTACGCGTTCCGCAAAAGCCACTACGATTCGCTTGGCGTGACAGCGAACGCGACCCAGAACGATATTAAGCAGGCGTACTACAAACTGTCCAAACTGTACCATCCGGACAAAAACAAGGGAAGCGAAACGGCGGCCGAGAAGTTCCGGGACATCACGGCAGCGTACGAGATCCTAGGGAACTACCGGTTAAGAAAGCTCTACGACAAGGGTATACTACATACGGCCGGCCGACAGTTTGCGAGCGAAGCAGCGTCTGAGTCGGCAGAGCCCGCTGAAGATGATGCTCAGACACGGTTCTACAAGAAGCGCATGACCCGGACACAAACTCCGACGGCAACGGGACGAACGCCGATCTACGATTTCGACGAATGGGCCCGTAACCATTATGGGAGTAGGTTCGATCAAAAGATGAAAGCAGAGGAGCGGTTCAGAAAGAAAGCTGAACGGGAAGAGATCTTTAAAACCCGTCTGCAGCATGAGTACATCATATTTCCTTTGCTATTTTTTTGTATAATGTACTGTGTGATAGTGTTCCAAGAGGGTACCTACGATGCTCCCAAACCAATCACAAAAGATGAGCCTTAGAAAGGCCAATGGGTATAGTTTGCGTTAAGCTGGAGTCATCGTATTATTTATCTGTAAATATTTTAGAACTTTAACAATATACAGAAAACTCCTGTGAATCGTGAGTCCGACACTTGGGCCGCGTTTGTTTTGATTTGCATACGAAGATGATGATTTACATTTCAAAAACGACCACTACGCTTCCTTGCGGTGTATCTGGAATCTTTACGCGTTTCCTCACCATGCTCCCTTCGTCGTTCCTTCTTTGCCAGTACCCACTCGCGTGACTTTTTCAGCGGCTTACCACGCGCTTGCTTCGCGTATTCTATTTGTTTCCGACTGTATCCTATCTGTCCCACACCCTCTTCTGTACCGAGAGCCGTAGGGAGCTTAGCTACACCACCAGTCATCAGCACAAGGAAGTATTTTTTCGCCTTCGTTGAGTTGGGATAGTCCACTACAATACCCCCGTAGAAGCCGGCTTTCATAGCTTGCGAAGTCACCAGCTCGATGTGGTCCGCATTTTCAGGATAAAACTGAAACACGGCCCTAGCGTTGCGTGTCTGTGAAGCAAGCAAAGAAAAACGGTACAATATACGACACATTGGAGGTCCATCGGTTCATCACTTACCAAGCTGGAAAACAGCGTACTGAAGAACTGATACAAACGTTTCGGTGGTACGTGTGATTTTTTGTCCGCATTGCAGAGCCACTGAAGAGCTGAAATCGATACAGCTCCATCAAATGTACCTGCCTTGAAAGGCATTCCTTGGCCCATATCACCAAGCAGCAGATCGCCTTCAACTTCGCGATCAATTGCTACGTCCAGCATGTGGTTGGATATGTCGACCCCGATCCATAAATGGCCCTGATCCTCGAGCACGCTGCCGGAAAGGCCAGAACCACATCCGATATCAAGAATTAGCTGCGGAGAATCATCGTCCGGATCCAGTGCCAACAGTTCGATGGCCCGTTCACACATCTGTACCTGAATTTCAATGATACGCGTGTTGTTTGTGTACTTTTTCGCTTCATCCTCGCCGTAGAACTGAAATATTATCAGAGACGTATGAGGAACAATTGGCCAATACAAAATTACTTTCTTACGTACAATCTCTGGTGGAGCGATGTGTTCAGGACGTCGAGACATTTTCACAACTTTCTTTAACTATCGGTACTTTGTTTTGACTCTGAAACGCATGTGGTTTGTTTGGAAAACTCACGTTGCACTAGGGGAATGCTATCGGTCATCCTCTTTTGACGTTTTACAAAAATATGATTTCAAAAACAATTTTGAGAAATCCAACAGGTGTTTTTGCAAAAATCTTCTCCTGCTTTTTTCATCCTATATTTTTGTACACAAGATGATGCTTTATTTTGATGAGGAATTCATTTATTTTTAATTGAATGTTTTCCGGAAAATGCATTTTTGACGGAACACATCTGACAGCTGTTTGTTGACATTTTGCTGCTCCCAAGAATTTCCTGTGTTTGTGTTGGTATGCCGACAAAACATCTGTTTTTCTTTAATCGAATTATCCCACAGTATTGTGCTAAATAGCTTTAATTTCCGCAAAATATTATCCCTTGATAAATCGCATCAAACAACAAGGTGGAGTGTCCAGCGGTTAAGTTCGATCCGATTGGGAAATCGTAACTAGGTTAGTTGAGTTGCATTGTGGAAAAGGCAAGACGGTGGTAGCTGGCACGTTGGGGCGTAGTAAAACGATTTAAAAATAGAAAATTTTCAATTTCCCTTTCCTAAGTTAACCAGCGACGGTAGAGAATATTCCTATGCCGGACTGCACGTTGCCTGGCTGTGACTAGAAGAAAGTTGGAGAACCATCTCGAACGCTGGCAAGAACTTAATAAAAGGGCAACCGTGCCTGCAATTGCAAGTGATTCATATCGAAGAAAGTGGTCGAGCAAGAAGTGAACTTGGAAGATTGATAGTGTAGATCAGTGAAAACACCGAATACATACCGAATATGGTTGCAAAGGACGGACAAGTTATGGCGGAAGTGGATGAGGCAACCGCCTTCAAGGAGCGTGGTAATGCGGAATTTAAGGAAGACTGCTGGGAGGCAGCTATCAAGTGGTACACGAAAGCGATTCATGCCGGTGAGAAGCATAAGGATTTGCCAGTATTCTACAAAAACCGTGCGGCTGCATACTTGAAATTGGAGCAGTACGAAAATGCTCACAAGGATTGCACCCAGTCGCTGGACCTCTGCCCCAACGATCCGAAAGCATTGTTTCGCCGGTTTCAGGCACTTGAGGCTTTGGAACGATTTGAGGAAGCGTACAAAGACTTGCGCACGATTCATACCCATGACCCCAATAATAAAACGATCAAACCCCACCTGGAGCGGTTGCATGCGATCGTGCAGGAGCGGGCTAAGGAACGAGCCCAGACATCGAACAAAGTGACCAAAATGTTCGAAATTGCTTTCGATATCGCAGCACCAAAGGACAAACGCGAACAGGCAATGAGTAATATCGTTGTGCTAGCGCGCGAACAGGCCGGTGTGGAAGTTATGATGCGGGAAGGTCTGGTAACACGCATCGGAAAGTTACTCAAGGTGGAGAAAAACAACGAAATCATTACGAATGCTATTCGAGCGATCGATGGCGTGTGTCTGAAGAGTCCGGAACGTACCAAGCAGGTCATTAACGAGCTTGGCATTCCGTGGTTCTTGCAAATTCTGGACTGCAGTGTAGAGGAGCGCGTTGCCGCTTCCCAGCACTGCATGCAAACCGTGCTGAACTCAGTTTCGGGCCTGGAAAACAAGGAAGATTCTAAGCCGAACGATGCGCTGGTAAAGGAAAATCAGCAAATCATTGAAACCTTGCTCACCTGCTTGCTGTATTCTGTCACCGATCGTACAATCACGGGAATGGCGCGTGATTCGATTATGGAGCTGCTGATTCGAAACGTCCACTGGAAGACACTGAATTGGGCGGAACGATTGGTCGAACTGAAAGGTCTGATGCGGCTGATGGAGGTATGCTCCGAGCTGGAAGAGTACAAGTACGAAAGTGCAATGAACATTACGCCATCATCACGCACGATCGCGACCGTATGTTTATCGCGCATCTACGAAAACATGTACTACGATCAGGCTCGTGAGAGGTTTACGGAGCAGATTGCAGATTTCGTCAAGGATAAGCTGCTAACGCCCGACCACGAATCGAAGGTGCGTGTTACGGTTGCGATCACCTCGCTGCTGCTCGGACCACTGGACGTTGGCAATACGATCGTGTCCCGTGAAGGCGTTCTTCAGATGATCCTCATCATGGCTCAGTCCGATAATTTGCTGGAACAGAAAGTAAGTGCGGGGCAAGAAGACCCATTGGAAAGAATGTTATTTTAATCGTGGTGTTTTTTTTGTTTACTTTACAGGTGGCCTGCGAATGTTTGATTGCTGCTGCTTCAAAGAAGGACAAAGCAAAGGGTTTGGTACAATCGGGAGCACAAATCTTGAAGAATTTGTACGCCTCGAAGAACGAGGAGATTCGTGTCCGTGCCTTGGTTGGTCTGTGCAAGATAGGCAGTTCGGGCGGTTTGGACGCTTCGATTCGTCCATTCGCTGACGGTTCGACGAAGAAGCTGGCCGAAGCGTGTCGTCGGTTCCTGGTGAAACCGGGCAAGGACAAGGACATTCGTAAGTTTGCCGCCGAAGGTCTCGCGTACCTAACGCTCGATGCTGAAGTGAAGGAAAAGCTGGTGGAGGATCGTCCCGCTATTCAGGGTTTGATTGAGCTCGCTAAGACGGGTGATCAGTCGGCTTTGTACGGTGTCGTTACGACGCTGGTGAATCTTGTAAATGCATACGACAAGCAGGAGCTGGTGCCGGAATTGGTAGAACTGGCCAAGTTCGCCAAACATCATATCCCTGAAGAGCACGAGCTGGATGATCCGGACTTTGTCAGTGCACGTATTATCATACTGGCCAATGAGGGAGTTACGTCCGGCTTGGTTGCACTCTGCAAAACGGAAAGCGACAATTCGAAGGAAATGATTGCTCGTGTCTTCAACGCACTGTGCAGCGAACAGGAAGCACGTGGCAAGGTTGTACAGCAGGGCGGTGCTAAAGTGCTGCTTCCACTCTCACTAAACGGAACGGCCAATGGTAAGCGACATGCTGCTCAGGCCCTATCGCGCATTGGAATCACCATCAATCCGGAGGTCGCATTCCCGGGCCAGCGAAATTTGGAGGTGATCCGTCCTTTGATGAACCAGCTCCATCCCGATTACACGTCGTTGGAAAACTTTGAAGCTCTGATGGCACTGTGCAATCTGGCTTCGATGAACGAATCCACCCGGCAGCGCATCCTCAAGGAGCAAGGCATGGTAAAGTTCGAATCGTACATGGGAGAGGATCACCTGATGTTGCGTCGTGCCGCGACGCAAGTTATGTGCAACATGGTCCAGTCACCGGATGCGATACAGCTGTGCGAAAAGCCAAACGATCGCGTTAAGATGCTCACGCTGCTCTGCGAAGAGGAGGACGAGGACACTGCCCTGGCGGCTTCGGGTGCACTCGCCTACCTGACGGCCGTTTCGGAGCGTTGCTGCGAGAAGATGTTTGAGCCGGTGGGCTGGCTGAACGTGTTTCACACCTTGGTTGCCAACCCGAGCCCTGGCGTGCAGCATCGGGGCGTCGTGATCATTCGCAACATCATCAAAACGAGCAAACAGCTGGCCTCGAAGCTGTTCGACACGGATCTGCTGCAGATGCTGTACGGTGTTACGCAGCTGAACGATGAAAAGCGGGCCAAGGCGATCGAGTGTGCGCAGGAATGTTTGAAGCTGGCCGAAGAGTACCGGTTGATTCAGGAGAATGCCGATGCCGATATGGCACCGGATGTGTTCAAGGAGCAGGAGCAGGGAGCCATGATCGAGGAAATCGACAACTGAAGCGTTGCGTTTGGGGATGGAGGACAACAAAGTGCATTACAATCTTTTTAAACTAACTGTTATAACTTTAACGGACATTGTGCGTGTGTTTGGTTTTCTGAGCAAATCGGGAAACGTATACCGAGTAATGGACATGCTCTCGTTACGAGGGTGAATCGTACTTACTAGGGCAATTGTAGATGTCTACCTTTTTTTCTGATAATTTTGCGCAAGTGTGGAGACAGTTTCAATGTTTTCTTTTTTTCTAGATATTTATAATAAAGAATTTGTGAATGATTTTTCAAAAACGATGTTGTGTGTAAAATTCCCCATGAGAAATGAATTTCTTCCCCAATTTAATCAAAAATTCATTCAATGCAAGGGGAAAACGATGGATTTTCTTCACATAGTGAGATTAAGTGAGAAAAGCATCGTGAGAAAATGAACGTGTTTCTCCTCTTCTCACTCTTCACGAGGGGAAGTGCATTTTGCTCATCGATGTGAGTTTTTCCCCGTTTTCTCACTGTGAGAAGCATGAAAGTGAGAGAGAAACCGTTCTGTCGTGTAACCGTTACGCTCTGGGAAAAGAAGGCATCCGCCACGGATTCGGACCCCGTTTCGGATGGTTCGGCTCAAATCAAATCACTCTCCAGTGTGTAGCGAAGTGCGCTTATGCATTATCACGAAGGAAATGCTTCATTGCGCCCCGTGTTCGTCTGTGGTTTCCGACACACGCTGATCCTTTGGGACTGGGGCAAGGTAAATTATGTTGACTTCGTTACCACCATCGCTGCCCTGCCGTTCGTTCGTGCTTCAAGCATGGTCGTGTACCGTAAATACCCACGCAAAAGGGACGCACCGTCGATATGACGCACAACGCATAAACATTTAAAGTATTGCATTTTAGGGCGAGAATCGTTTGTGTGGCGTATAGAACGAAGCAAAACTACTGACAAACAATTTCCATTAGCGTTCACGTGTTTTAGGAAAGTTTCGGTTTTTGACGATTAATTTGAAGCTTCGTTTAAATGAGGGAATGTTTTTTCGCTCGAACCCGTCAGCAGATCTCTACTGTTGTCGCAAAAAAAAAACAAGAGGAGCAGTTTTGGTACATAAAACCGATCGCGTGCTGTCAACCTATCTCGCGCTAGGGTTGAGGATTATTTTGCATTTAGTTTAGTTTCCTGTTGGTCGATGTTTTTTTTTAAAGTGATGTTCTACTCCCAGCGGAAAATGGATGCTTTGCCCGTCCATTTGGACGTGGGGGTTTCGTTTCACATTATCCTTTATAATGCTCTTTTATTTTCTGCGTTCCTGAAGTGGAGCTATTTTTTGTATCATTAGATGCTATTTTGCGAAGGCGGCGGTATCATTACATGGGTTGTGGTTGTTTTCTAGGGCCTTTACTCTCTATTAGGAGGTTGGAATAAAAGTTTATTGAAGCAATTAAATGATAGTATGATTGATTAATGCACACGACTTGACGGGAATGAATGTGAACTGAGCTGGAGAAGTGGCTTTAATTACTATTACGCTTAGACATTCACCCAAATTTAGCATTTTTGAGTACGCAATTGATTCTTGTTTGAATTTGTAAGGATTATCAGGTGATTTTTGATTAAAAATTTATTTATTGGAGCGGTTCAGTGGCGGAGGAGGTAGTGGCGCTGGTCTTCGAACGAACAGGACCGAGATTCCTTACGCAGGACTGAGTATCATGTTGCGGGTAATTTCAAGTCACGTAAGGCAGGCCTCTCCAGGCGGTAGAGTCACATAAGAACGATTTATTTGATATTTATGAGAATTATTAAAATAGCCTAATACGACTTTCCTTCTAGAAGCTAGCTTATAGAATAACTGGAAGGCATCTCCGCTCCGGACTCATCAAAATCGAAACAAATGACTCTCAGCAGATAAAGTTGAAGGTTTATCCACTTCCGAAAACTTTCCCGCCGCTTGACGAAGATCGACGTAAACCGAAATCCCAATGCAAAGAGCGAAAGAGAATAAATAAAGAGCTCAAGAAAGAGGAACAACAACCAAAAAAATCATGAAACTTTTGTCATTAATCTAATTTGCGTAGGCCTCACAAGAATAAAGCGAAATAAAGCAAAACCAGAACAGAAAGTAACAAAATGCAACACAACGCTTTACTGGGGATGCGCCGTTTCTGTAAAATTCGGGCTCGGGATGAAAATGGACGCAAAACGTTTCGACTTGAATGAAATAAAAATGGCCAAACGGGGTAAGATAATGTGGATATGGTTGTGTGGCCCTCTTCACAACAAACATCCCAGCACAAACAATAACAACAACACCCAAGATGGTGTAGATTACGTTATGATTCTATTTCCCTGGCTCTGCTGGGGTGCGGGGAACCACACCGCAAATCCGGCGGAAGGATTCAAGGGTATTTTTTTGGACATATAAAATAAATTATCCCACCACTTTGGTCGATCTTTTGTTTCTAGGCCGGTTGTGTTCTTTTTTTGTTGCCTCTTTTCCACGTCCCCGGGTCATGCAGCTTCCCTATTGAGCCATTCGGAGCCGATGGTAAATGGTTGCCGGGCGACAGAGTTGACACTTGGTACCGGCGAAAGGTCTATGATTTTGCTTTATCGCTGGATAAGCCCGCTCGGAAAGCTAGATTTATGGCCGCTAATACCAATTATTCGACTTAGCGAAAGTCCGGCGGCCGTTTGCCTTTTTCTTTTTGCTGCGTTTTGGATAAACAACGTAAGAAGACCGGTTCGCCGGGTGAAAGGACGGACATCTGTTTCTTAGCAAAAGTTGGGGTTTTTTGTGCTGGCATGGCAGGTTTTTGTTTTTCGATCAGCGTGACGAATTTT
>AXCM01004997.1:0-18995 GCA_000473375.1 Anopheles culicifacies | reverse complement strand
TGTGCCTCTTAATTGTTCCCCAGTGTACATTCATTCTATTTCACCACTTTAGAAGTTTAACCACCATCGCTCAAGACAAAAGACTGCAGGTTGCACACCGGTGCAAATGCAAACAGCACGATGCAACTCCACTTCCGATCACTTGTGGCGGGTAACAGACGGATGGCATCAGGCACGTTTCACGACCGTTCCCTACGTTTTGACAACTCGCAGTTTGTGTGTGGTCGCTGTTGTTTCGGTTTGGGATATTCTAAATTGTTCACTCAATGCACCTTCTGGGGAAAGGCTTTTGGATCACGAAATGTGCATGATGCCACGCGTACCTATTGTTTTGCGGTAAAACACGCGCCTGTGTGCACGGACGCGCTGTTTTGCGATTAATTGTCGCGCAGAATATTAAAGTGATGGGAATGTCTCACGGCCTACCTCACACTGAGCTCGAGGCGAATAGAATGCCCACACACGGTGCATACACCGGCAGAAGAATGCATTTTCCATTATGCAAATTGCAGGAATAATACACACGTAGTTCTCGCGAACGTGCCATTTTGGTTGTTTTATTAATGCCTCTAGGGGAAATGAATCAAGACAAAAAAAAAGTCCTTATTGCTCACCAGGGCTTTTTTTTTGTATTCAATATAAAGTGAACATGAAAGAAATTTATCAATCAATGATAGAGGCAATAAATAAAAATCGCATATTCTACATATTTTTGTCATTCTCACACGTTCCTTTACACGCAAGCTACACTGTGTGTACATTTCGCATAGTAGCAGTGAGGCACATCTTCCCACACTGATCTCTAAATGCATCTCATCCCATCCATAAATCACGGAATCCTATCATTCACCCACCGGCCTCACATTCTCTTGCACACTTGTAATTGCTCTAATTTGCTAAACTAACAATACCCAATTAAATAAGAAGATTCTTCCGTCCCATCTTTGCATCTCTATTCTGTACCACCTCCAGCAAAAAACTTGTTCATCTCATTTTTCAATTTATGCTTCACGAGAACCGAAGCACGTCTTTCGAGAGGATCCGCACCAGGTAGCTGATCCGGTCGTCCGGATTAAGGATGTTTTCGAACGGATTAGCCCGGTTTCGTCGGACCAAAGACCGTCCCGACCGATACCGAGCCAGCGCACAGTGGCATCTTCGTGCTCCCGTAAAACAGATTATCTGCCCACATCGATTTACTTTTGATTATTTCGTTACGGTCAGCGGTGTACGTCAGCTTCATTGCCAGTCATCTTCAGGCTGATCAGCTTCTCATCGTGCCCGGATAAGCCGGTCCGATTTCGGGATGGAGTGAAGCAAACCAATTGGTAGCATCCTGCCTCTGTGAAATAGACTACTTCCACTCCAGCGCAATATTCCACCCCGGGATTACGAAGGTGCTTCGACCCTTAATACTCCGCTAATGAAAAGTAATGGTCAGATTGTTTTATTCGGTTAAAAGTTTAGTAACCCAAACATGCTTATATTTCTGTTTTGTGGAATGCACAAACAAAGCCAATGCTTACGGTCGTGTGCACATCCATGTGGACGTGCGACACTGGCCAGGCACAGTTTGCAAATATTGCACCGTTTGTTGGGGGGTAAATATTTTCCCAACATTGGCAAGAAGGGTCTACAGGGCTGAGGCAGTGAGTAACGGAATATTATAGTCCGGTAAGCCGGATCAACCCTATGCACAAAACACACTGTGTAACGTGTCCGGTGACACTGGACACTGATTATGACGGTGATAACAAGGAGCAATGCTTAGGAACGATCGTCGGATGATCCCACTTACATATCAACATGCTTTCACCATGCTCGTTCTCGCTTTATTTCTCCAGAACCGTTTCCTGAGCAACTCCTACTGATTTTATCCTCTGCCCAGGAATAGGATCGTCTGTGTCCACACCAAATTCCCGAGAGCATACAATAAGTTGGGATAAAGTTGATTCCCTTTTTTATGAAGGTCTGTTTACGCAAATGCTGTATAGCGAAGAAAACGGTACCATAATCGGTGTTTGATTTTAATTTGGAACAACAAACATATTGCTGCCAGCTCGGGGAACGGATGACAATTCTGCCAGTAAATATCCCATCATATACTCGTACCCGTTTACGCTAAAAAGGGGAAGATATGAAGTGAACGTATTTGTTTTCCGCTTTGTCGGTGATAATGGTTTACCACCGATAGACCGATTATTATTGTTGTACAAGGATCCCTTGCTGCTGCTACTGTTCTAATGGCACACGCCCCTCACAAAGCTTTCCATGTGACATTGTCGATTTTGGTTTTTTCATTTTTTTTTTGTTCTTGTATCACGGCCTGGCCGTATTTTCTCCCTTATTTTTCATATTATCTAAAGTGTTTTTGCATCAGACATTTCATCTCATTGCACAGCAGCATTGTTTAGTGTTTCTCTATGTAGTGTTTTATTGTACTGTATTATTTCGGTTTATTTTTTAACTTTTTTCAGTTTATTTTTATTTATTAACTTGTTTCATTGTTTATTTTAAGCTATAGACCTTCGCTGTAGACCTTCGATGCGTAACGCTTTGCATTGCCATATAATGATTATGACCAATTTTCCTAAAAAAAAAAACAGATTATTTTGCGTTTGAGGTCCCACCAACAAAATTAAGCGTGCTCACTACACCACATCATTACAATTCAAAAGGAACCCCGTCAAAGCCAACACCAATCAACAAACCTACTAACCCTCCTACATACAAGCCAAAATATCAGCCTTTGGGGAAATACAACACACTCATACACGCACAAACAGACCGACTAAAATGGGCAATCCAATTCCATCCTTTCAGTTGTCGTTCCACTTACCCCCGTTTCGCTGTAATGACGTCGACCATATCGAGCCGTCTAACAGGGTGAGCTACAGGAAAGGTGATATTCCCGCGAGTACATCACCACAAGCAATTCTAGCACGGTGGGACAGAGTAAAATAATTACCAACTGGAAAAGTGAAAAATCACGCTCAACGTGAAGCGAGTGCGGGAAATAACAATCATCCCAAAACCGAGGCGGAAGTCGTGTTTGGTAAAATACACTCAGCCAAGGATTTTCATCCGCAGGGATGCTGTGTCGTGTTTGATGTCATTTTCATCGGTCTCGGGATTGACGTGTGAATCAGTTAGCGGGTGGCAGCATACGCGATGGGAAAACTCTCACACCATAGAATTACCTATGGAATGGTGATGGTACGGTATCAACTGGAAAATCTTGAAAATGTTAGGTAGCAGATCGTTATTTAACATAATAATCCTTGGGAGGAATTTAAATTTGGATAAAACTAGCAAACGGAAATTCAAAGATGTATGTACTTGATACGAATTCATGTTTCTAAAATTATTTATTTCGATATTTTGCGTTTTGAGATCTTAATGGCACATTGACGACTAAATGTTGACTGTAAAGCCGGAACTATTACTTAAGTACTTAGTATTAGTATAAGCTAGATTCTTTTGTGAACGATTTTGAAAAATAAATTATTGGTAATAACAAACATGTTCAGTTTCACTTGATACAAAGTAACATGATTTATTCATAATTCTCAAATTGCAATTTCATAACAAATTAAGGGTAATTACCCTCCGGAATCCATTGTACAGCCACTTGAAACGAAATATTTATTTCAATCAAATTATTAAGAAATATTTTACGAATAATCTTTCAATGAATCCTCTCCAAACACCATACTGACTGGTTGAATATTAGAACTCTGGCCCACTCGAGTCCACGGTCCATTAATCATCTGTATATTGCATACCTGTGAGCGCCACCTTCGCGATGGCGAACGACAACCGAATAACAAGCCCCTCAACCTCGCCCATCCACAAGGCTCGAAAGTCAAACGTTACAATTAACTCATCGCTCGCCAGCTACCCTTCCGGGCATTGATCGGGAGCCGTAGCGAAAACAACAAAACCCATTCCAATGCCAAGCACGTGGCATCGATTCTCGACATGCTGATGGGTCGCCCACACGCCCACCCAACGCTTCGTGGCGGAAACAATTTAAACTGTATTACAAACAAATCAATCGCAAATGATAATAATAACGGACGATGATAAACTAAAGCCACTGACGAGGGGTTGGTTCCATCGGAGAGAAAAAATGAGCCCTCGTTCCCTTAAATAGGTGGTCAACCTGATGAGGACAGGGCAGCAACGATGTGGCCGCGTGTCACGACCGTCGGTTGCAATCTTCCACTTCTAGACACGGTGGAAATACGCAGAGGAAACTCTCCCACACAGGATAACTGGGTACGTACGCCTCGAGGGGATTATTAACTGCCGCACGACTAAATTGGCTCGACTCAATCGGATCTTCTTCGGATCGTTCGCCCTAACCCTGCTCAGTTGAACTTACTTCCTGTGCGGTATTGCTTATTTCCTGCTTTTTCCGGTACGCAGCTCTTTTCAGGTGGTGGTGTTTCGGTCGTGTCCACACATGCGCCTCTTCCCCCCTTCTACTACTTGTCCATATCGCACCGGAAGCATCAAAAAGAAGCATAATCGGGTTTGTAATCGTACTGCTCTTCGATTCGATTTTTGTCACGAGTTTGTTTTCTCTGTCACTGCTTCCGACGGCCAAACAACGAACCGCGTGTGGAAAGTGACAAACCATTCCCTCTATATTAGAATAGGAAGTTTCGAGATGTGTGGAAGTTGTAGTGCAGGTGACAATTAGGGACTTACGCTACCGTTCGTTGTCCTGCTATTATGTTGATCAATTGTTGCCGGAAACAGTCAGGAGGCGTGTTCGGACGACTGTACTTGGACGACAATGTGCTGAGAGTTCCGGATATTATGGCAATATTGTTGGCAAAATGTGACCTGTATGGCATGGATTCGTGGCATGTCTGTTTGTGCTATTCTTCCAGCAACTTGTCATAAAGTAAACTTAAATAAAGATTTATTACTTTATTACAATTAAATCATTGCTATGTTTAAAAATGAATTCATTAGTCAATTATATGAAATAATGCCAGATCGCTTTTGAGGAATGGAAAATGAGTATATTGCAAATAAAACAATAAAACACACATCACATCAAAAATTACTTCAATTCATTTAACTTTTATTAAATTTAATCAACCACAATCAGTTCACCCATGACAAATCCTATCGAAAGTTTGTCACCGAACCATTTACCGAAAGACATTACATCAAACACGCTTCCATGAGCGGGAATCATCCCGATCCCTAGTGTACTCCGAGAACCTTTTTTCCCACCGCCAGCAAGAAGCTGTCAACGACCGAAAGGATTAAGGTTTGTCTCGCTTTCGACAAGCGCGTACGTGTGTCCTGCTTTTGGCAACAAAGACTAGCGAGGCAACCGATGTACGGCTACCACCAACGCTCAAGGACTTGCGAAGGACTTCACTGATTTACAAGCCAAGGGCCTTTAAATTCAATCCTATTAACAAAAGGTTGTGGAACTCCGCAACGACAACGTCAACTTGTGAAGGTTTCGAACTTTATAACAAGGAGCAAATCGGGACAGGCATTAAAGTGCTTCCGTCTTTACCATCCCCCTACCATTTCGCCCTGATAAGGCTCAGACAGAGGAGTTGTGTGAAGGTGTTTTTAATCTCTTTCTGGTCGCGTGATCTGGCTGCCAAAAAGTGTCACCGTCTTTGTCGTAACTGTCATCGGCACACATCGTGCGCCGCTTCCATCACCGTGGTGACATCGCCGATCCACCCATAAAAGTTAGGTTTAAAACTTTACAAACCGTTCATTTCACCCCTCAACAAAACAGGAAGCCTAAAGAATGGCCAGTTTTCATTGACACATCGGGCAGATATTGGGGATATGTTTAAAAATGTCCCACCGAGTGTTCACAGGTTGGTTGCGTGTGAACAATGCGAACACCTACGTCACGGTCAGTTACGGAAAAGGGCGATGATTAAACTAATGGAACACGTTTGGTCTGGGTTAGTCCAATTGACCATAATCTTGCTAAAATTACCCAATCAAAGCTGACCCATGGAACTCGCTGTCTATCGGATGATGGGAACTTTCCTTTAAACGACCAACTGGACCACACCTGCAGTTTGGTGCTACTAAACAATGAGATTGTTGAATGTGAACATATCCTGGTTGGATAATGCTGCACAGAATTGTTTTCCTGTCCCCCATTATTATGATTTTTCATTATTTCGTTGCTGAATTTGCTCAGGGGATTGGAATTTTCTTTTTTGATGCACTTTTTTAAACAAAACAATCATTATTAAGAAAAGAGATTGCCTATTCAAAAATAGTCGACTTAACACTGTCACTGTTAAAATGTAGGCTCTTTTTAGCTTCAACATTACATAAAAAGGATCCCACCTTTCATCAAACAATAATTTACACCAGAAACCATAATTAACCCACAATCGATTGATTCAGTTCCTGTATGCAATTGTTATTTTTGCAGAAAATGAGCATTGCTGTACCATTGTTCCCACTACTTCACAGCAACTATCTCACCACCACGTGCCAGCAATTGAACATATTCGATTCAAAATCATACACCACATGGCATTCACCGTTCGAGTATCAGACGTCCGGTTTATGTGAGCGAACGTATTTTAGTGTTCCTCTGCATAAAAATATCCGTTACGATACACATTACACAAGCTGAAGCCTGCAGGCTGTACCTACTGCGCATCTCATTAGGACCGTTTTGGACCCAGGGCTGTAGATATTTTCCAAGCGCGTTCGCATGAATCATTATGTTGCCTACCCAGCATGACAACCACTTCGACACTGCGAACAATGACACAGTTCGAACTGCACGAAAAGCACAACGGACTGAGTTTTTCCATTTCGCTGTAACAGTTCACAACCAAAAGAAAATTTAGTGTTTCACGAAAAGCCTGCTAAAACAGCCGTATGTTCAAGGACCCCCTCCGTGGGCGAGATCGTGGCGTGAGATCAACTGACACCCCACGGGGAGTTGTCGTCTCTCAGACGATGGCCATATTGGTGCCAACGTACCGTGGCCCTCCAGCAATTGATTGCGAAACTAAAATCTACGAAAGGACCTTAACGTTGCTCTTTATGCAATCGCGCACCAGCATCCTTGCAGTTCCAGTTTCACATATGGCGCTTACCTCATCACAGCAGCTGCTAAAACGACTCATTTCCCGCCTGTTTTTCGTTTCGCATTTCGTAGGATTTCCGTTCATTCGCGCCACCAAAGCACCCTAGAACGCCCTCTTCCTCACAAAGCCCAAAGACCCTACGTTGCTCTCTGAACTATGCCTCTCTTCCCTGCCAGATACGTTGTGCCTGGGGTAATTTTGGTTGCTAGAGTGTGATCGCCTTTTTTCCGGTCATCCGGTCCAGTATAGTTGCAGCAGCCCAGTCACCATTCACTAGAGCCTTCTCGTGTGCAAGGGACGTAAGGTAGCACATGTGCAGCACCATACAACAAAAAGAACACGATCTCTAATTGTCGATAAAATAATTATTATGTGTGCACTTTCCCGGCTGCTCGCTCTGTGAATTGTTTGCCCAATCGAAAACAAAAATCTGAGTGAAATGAAAAACGATCGGAAAAGAAAAACGAATGTAACAACAAAATCCTTAGTGAGATTGAATAATCCATTTTTACGTCCAATCAACAACAATGTTCCAATAGGATCTTCCTTTCCTTCTACTGCAGGCCTTCAAAAACAAACTTCGTCCAACATAGCAAAGTTTTCTTTTATGTTTAGTTCAATGTTTTGTTTGTTGTAGCTTTATGTTGTTTGAAGTTTAATGGTGCAAATATTATTGTTTATGAACGGACTTGTTGATTTTCTGGTGCATTTTGTACATTTAACTAATGGTTCTGCGTATGCACTGGTTGACTCTTTAATACATTATGAGCAGTTCCGAAAAATAGCACGGTTTTCCATTTTCCTGGAAAAACTCATTGCCGGTAAAATACACGGCGATATCACCACACTAACCGACGGTACCGCAACAAGCGCAAAGCCGGCATTCGTCACGTTGATGCAATTTATTGTTCAATTGGTACGGTTTCATTTTTATTTTTTCACACAATTGGCGATGGCCATTCGCTGCACGCATAACCTCATTCGTGCGGCCGCAAAATGGCGACCATTAGCATTTGACGCCTTTTGCAGTTTCCAGCCGTCGGAGTGAGTACGATGGACATTCGTACATTATGACGATCTGTCCGTCTGGGTTGGTCGGCTTCAGGGTGCAGTTTCCCACTGCAATCCCTATGCCCGTTTTTATCATTACGGGTCCGTCTCTCTACGGGATTTGCCGAATATCTGCAAACTATGGCGGAACAATGCGCAACTGTTACGCGGAGTTGCGGCAGCTGGTAATGGGGAGTGCACAAATGAGGAGTGAAAGTATCAACCATACTTTCCCTATCCTTTGCCAACGAGCTGGAATATCAAACATGAAGCCGCTTCGGGATGCCATCTGCCAGGGCATGGAATTGGAACTGAACCGTGTCAGATTTATTGCATTTAATGATTCATTAAAATGTTCGTTTGTATACCTCTTTTAAAAACAAATACTTAGAAGTCGACGTTGATCATGGTCATATGGTTTAGTGAATAAAAGTGAACAGATACATACACGGTACGATTCTAGAACTATCCATTGTCATGAACTCATTTTTATTACCATTGCATGTAATAAAGTTTTACTGTTTTTCTTCAATTGAATTCAATTGAACTTTTTTGTAGAAATGTTTGTTACTTATAAATCGTTACAAATTTATGTAAATCAAATCCCCTAAAAAGGCCGACGGAAATTTTATCCGCAATAAAAGAATCTTACGATCTGATAAGGTAGTAGAACTCTTAGCAGAAACACACGATAATTTTGTTTGAAATCATTTCTATATACTTTATAGGCGGATAATACTCACCGGTGAGCAACGACTCGTAGACGGTTCCATAGTAAACAGCGCCCAGAAATATCCTTACGACAAAGTACCGACGGCAGATGTAATTCTGTTTATCTTATTCACTTTTGCCGTCGCTATAAACGGAAAACGCCAGCACACATTGCCACTGACAGCACCAGAAAATTGACATGAATAACAGACACTTTAGCAGTGTCGCGGTCGAAATCAATTCATACTGCACATCTCATCAATAATTCACAACGCTTATGCTCGATTGGTGACAGTGCGTTTTAACAATAGCACACACTCGCTTCACTGCACACTGAGGCGTTCTCACAATTCACGTGTTTATGCTAATGGTGGCCGATTTCAATTCCCATGTCTGAGATACTGATTCATGTAGCAATGCCCCAAGCTTTTCAAACAATCCAACAAACCTCATCCTCACCGCACACACTACTGGCCGTAATTGGGTGATTTTTGAAAAATTGTCAAAAAATATATTCCCTACACTTTCTCCCCCTCTTCCTCTAGCAATATACCTCATCGGACTGAAACGGGTACCGATCGCGAAAAATCCTTGATGCAACAAAAACGCGTCCACGACCGCCAAAAGCTAGCGCGCGAAAAAAAGGCACACATTGTTCGTCCTCCATCGACCTGGCACAGAGAATCTTGATCGTCTTTCTCGACACATACATACAAACACAGCCGATATGTCCGCCATCCGGTCGTCATGGTTACGGACAGCGGCATCTGATCCGTTTTGTTGGTTGCGTAGATTTAAGCTCTCCTGCTCGATACGCAAAAAAAAAACAAAATAAAAACACACAGCAACACGTCCCAGATCGGGAGTACGACGGAAAGGAAACAGCGCAATAGAAAGAGAACACACGCCTATGTATTTATTAACACACTCCCCGTTCAATGGCAGGCTATAGAGGTCGCAGGATGCAAGGGGTCACAGTACGAGGGCTTAAAGCAAATCCACCCTCTTATCCGTCCGGTCTGCCGTTATGTTTCCAATGATGGTGACAAGCGTCATCACCACTACACGCGCACGTGAAGTTTAAATTTACGTCATCATCAACATCGCCATGATGATGATCATTGTCTCCGTCGTTGTACGTCTCTGCATTCTACAAAGTAAATAACGCCGTCAAAGCAGAAGGGGAAAATGAAAAGAAATAAGGAACCAACCAGCATGGATATCGATCGAAATGGAGACGCACAGTACTTTGTTTGTTTGCACATTGCTTTGCATGGAAATCGTACCAACGAATGTCTGAACAGCTATCTACGTGAATGTTGGTGTTATATGATGTTAGTGTTCCTAGTACTTTTACTCACGGTATTACAAACCAACTGATGTTGGTTAATAGGAATGTATGAAATTTAGAACTCTATTGAACATCGGTATTATAATTTTCACACCATAATCGTTCGAGTTTGAGCAATGTTACACGATTATTCGTAAATTATCCTTTCGTGGCACTGGACTTCAATGTTCTCTATGGTCATAGCATTATTATAAAAGTCAACCTTTATTTATAGACAGATCAAAACCTTCCAATGCTAAAAGTTATACGGGTTAAGGCTGTACAAAACAGAACAAAATACAATAAAACTGTGCTACTTCAGGTTTGCCTTGACTTTTTTTTACGAATATCAGCAATATGACTAACATATATACAAGGCATAGGGCCAGATGGGATTTAGTATAGTTTTAGTATCAACACTAGAGGCTACAACCCTGCAGTTATCTCCAAATATTCATGAAATAGCTCCTTATGATCTTTTTATCTCTTTTATCTATCCAGGCTACCGCCAAAAAATTGTGTAGGGTAATTTTACGTATCGTAATTACCAACAAAGTTGTTAGGAATTCAAATAACGGGCACTAGTGGAACACTACATCAATTAACAAAATTCAAACAACGAATTTATACCGTTCTTCTGCGGTTACACACATTTGTAGTGTTCCGTATGCACCTCGAAACTGTCAACACAACAGACCACGTCATTTCACCGGGATAAAAAATATCAAAACAAATAAGCTGCACGGACGGGATTTTCACTCGCTCTCCTACAATTTCTGATGCAAAACGGTGCAATAGAAGGAAATTAAACGGTCGGATATCTGCCATTGTTCTGCAAACGATTTCACCTCTAGAGAACGTGCAAGGAAGTAACAATCATGAGTGATTTCCAAACATGGTACAAACAAGTGCCGCCTTTTACGCGGATTTGGCTGACGGCAACGGTTGGAATTTCATTGCTGGCCAAAATTGGTTTGCTTCCCGTTGGTTATCTCATTTTACAACACGCACCGCTATTCTACAAACTACAGGTACGCACTACCTCTCGAGAATGAAACTCGCTTTCTAATATGACGCTTTTCTTACAGCTATGGAGGCCCATGACCGCAGTACTGTTCTATCCACTGAATCCAGGGACCGGGTTTCATTTTATGATGAACTGCTTTTTCCTGTATAATTATTCTTTACGGCTTGAGTCTGATCACTATAAACAAAAGCCAGGTGACTACTTCTATATGCTTTTCTTCAACTGGATCCTGTGCGTCATCGTTGGGCTGGTGGTAAGCATAAGAATATACGCCAAAGCATACGATGATTATAAAATTTGATTGTGTCTCTTTCCAATTCTTAGGTGGATCTGCCTATTCTTATGGATCCGATGGTGTTGTCGGTTTTGTATGTTTGGTGCAAGCTAAATCAGGATGTGATTGTTAGCTTCTGGTTCGGAATGCGCTTCAAGGCAATGTATCTACCGTGGGTGCTACTCGGCATGAACATGATACTATCTTCGGGGTGAGTTGGCATGACGCTATGCTTTTGTGTGATGATTAAAAACTTGTTTTCATTCTTCTTCTCGCAGAAGCATATTTTCGCTTGTGGGCATCTTTGTAGGACACGCGTACTACTTCCTTAAGTTTAGCTATCCAAGCGAACTCGGTGGACCTAGCCTGATTGAAACGCCATTTTTCATCAAACGATACTTTCCCGATGTGCAGGGTGGTACCCATGGGTTTGGGGTACCACCGGTCGGACAACGTCCGGTGCAGCAGCAACAACAACAAGCGGATATGGCAGGCTTTCGTCATGCGTGGGGTCGTGGTCAAACGCTGGGACGTAATTAGATTCACGTGATGCATTTCGATATGTAAATAAGCTGTTGGTCATGAAAACCTGTTGGCCAGATGCCGAAACTTGTCCGCGGGATAGGAAAAGGATCGCCGTTGTCGTCGAACTGTCTCAATCTCTCGTCATTTGATTTAGCAGTAATGGAACAGCCTATAACATCCTGGCATATTCGTCTTTACTATACTAAGTACTCACAAGCTACCTTGTGCATGAATGCTGGTGAAAGGAACTGTCGTTTTTTTCTAATGTAATAAATATTTAATCTTGACGGACAAATCTTTGCACCAATGCGAAAGAAAAAAAAAATACGAACTAAGGGAAAGAAAAGCAAAAGACGAAGAAGCATAACAAGGAGACGAAGGGCGCCAGCTGTCAGTGAATCAAAATAAACATAAAGAAATAGTCGGCAGCCCTTCATTGTTCAGTAGAAATGTTTCCAAATCCCGTGTGTAGGGCGATTAAAACATCCTTCCGTTCATTACACTTAAGTGCACCATGTTGCTCACGACCAGTGCCGGTTCCACTTTCCTTCACGCGATATGAAAACAATGTGTCGAGCAACAATGCGCCACCGGTACTAGTACTTCATGGGCTGTTCGGGTCAAAGTCGAATTGGAACAGTTTGGCTAAGGCATTTCACAAAAATACCAAACCCGTCCGTAAGGTATGCAGGATTAAAATTGAGAGTTCTGTTCCAACGATTATGTAATAAAATGTTTCGGTTGATTTGAACAGATATACGCGATCGATGCACGTAATCACGGAGATAGCCCGCATACCGATGAACACTCGTACGACCATATGGTGGAAGATTTGGTCCACCTGTACCAAACCCTGGGCATTCAAAAAGCCTCGATTATCGGACACAGCATGGGAGGTCGTGCTATGATGCTGTTAGCCTTAAAATATGTAAGTTTATACGTGGTTGCTTCTTAAACGAAGGCCTTCATCACTCGTTACCCTCATTACAGCCAGAGCTAGTGGAAAAGGCGGTCATTGTGGACATTTCGCCCAGTCCCGGACTTGGTACAAGTAATACCAACATCCCCCTTTTTCTTCAGTCAATGAAAATGATCCAAATATCGTCCGATGCCACCATTCATCAAGCACGCAAGATTGCCGACGAACAGCTCAGTCGGATCGTGGCGGAAAAGCCGCTGCGAGATTTTCTCATCACGAATCTGGTAAAGGCGGAAAAGGAAGGTGGTGTATTTCGGTGGCGCATCAATCTACAGTCTTTGGAGCGTAATTTCAACAGCGGGGTGGCACAGTTTCCTAATCTGACTGGACTAAAATTCGAAGGACCAACGCTGTTTATCGCTGGTGGACGGTCAGATTACGTTAAGTAAGTGCGAATGTGTGGTTTCAAGGCAATGGGAACTGTACATTTATCCTTTCTTTAGATCCGAAGATATGCCGCTGATAAAGAAATTGTTTCCTATTTCGGAAATAACCTACGTGAAGGATGCCGGACATTGGGTGCACAGTGAAAAGTCAACCGAATTTTCGAAACTAGTGCTGAATTTTCTCAACGAATAGAGGCTGTGCACGGCATTGATGTACTGTGTCGAAATTATCTTGTTTTGTAGAAGACGAATAAATTAATTGTTAACTCTTAACGAATAAGTAAAAACTGCGCAAAACCGGAATACCTGAGAACAGAAAAGTTAATTCATATTTTTCCGTTAATTTCCAAGTTGCTTTCGCCTGATCGGCCATTTTTCCAGCAAGCAACTGTCAAAATGATGCTTAGGTACTCACCTCTTGTTCACACCCGTCGCTTGAAATGAAAGACCACGGATAATCGAGCATGCACCGTAATTGTGTATGTAGTTCGCCATTTTCATTTCGGAACGAGAGCAAAAAAGCCTACCCGTTCGGAAAAACGGGATCACGGCTTGTAAGAAAACGGTGAAAATTGATCGAGATCGGGCGTGAATAGTGATCCAAGGTGGTCTTCTGCAACCACGCACGGTCGGTGCAGTGTTTTTTGTTCGTTTCGTTTTCTGACGATTTGCGTGTTTTTTCGCGTAGTGGTGCAGCAGCACAGTATCATTCATCATCATCATCATCATCATCACTACCACCATCATCATCGTTGTCGTCGCAGCAGCAGTAGCAGCAGCGAAAGAAACAACGGCATCGACACTTATCGATATCTGTGACTTTTCCCGTGATCCTTTTACGTGGATGCAGAAGTGATCCTGTACGGCGATGTGAAAAGATGCTATTTTGCTGTATCAGCCGCGTTGTGGCAACAGTCACGCAGGTAGAGACCTTGTTTCCATCATCCGGTAGACGACGCGTACCAAAACCACCGTGTACCCCCGCGGCTCTTTTCTTCGTTCCTCGCGTCTTTAACTAGTAGTGCGGTTGGTACCGAAGAGTTCTTGGGAGAAGGGAGGGAGTTAGGTGAAAAGGTGATAAATGCAGGCAGCAGGCTAGTGCGTGGTGAGGTCTTCCTTAGTAGAAGAGGAGGTATTAGTGGAAAATCTGCACCAGAGAGAAAGTGAATGTGGGAGTTTTCTCGTGCAATTGGTTCTCATCCGTGCAATAGAAGCAATATTTTGGTTCGCTGACCTCCCTTCATTCCTTGGTGGCGGCGGTGTCTTGTGCGTGTGTTTGTGCGTGCGTGTTGATTCGGTGTTTTCGAAAGCCCTCTGGCGGTAGAATCCTTCGACAGCTGAAGCTGCTACGGTTGTGACCGCAAACAGAGTAGGCCGAGTTAACGATGGTTGCTACGATGCTGTCTGTAAAGATGATGATCATCAGTGCATTGTAGCAAGGTTAGTTCCTTCAGTATTACATATAATATGAGCGAATCATCTGGTGTAGATCATAAGCGTGGTACCAGTAGCGATTTCCATTCCCTCTGTGAAGGTGTCACCTACATCAGTCGGATTTGTGGTAGGTTTGGAACCAGGTGGGTCAAAAGGTGGGAAATGAATCGGTGATGTGCGCGGTGCTTGGAATGTTGAAATTCCGTCGACATTTCATTACTTCATTCATCATCCAGGGTTCTTTTCTGTTCCTCTATGCCACTTTCTTCGTGCCAGACAGCGCTAGTGCTTGAGCGTGTGTGCGTTTAAAGTAAACTCGCGAGTGCTTGCAGGAAAGAAAGATATTCACGAAATCCATGCTGGGACTGGGAAAGTAGGCTTTGGGTGTTGCATGTGACACATACACATACTCATACACCCGTGTTTGAGATAGAGATGGGCCAGGTGTAACATTGTAAAAATCGCTTTAACTTTGTTGTGATAAAAGGGCATCTTCGAACTAAGATTGCAATGCTCCGAAATCACAAATTTGTGCAAATTAAACCGTGTCTAATAATATTCAGGCCATAAAGTGTTAATATCATTGTGGATCGTTGTGGTACATAGAATGCTGCGTGGGGCCAGGCTGGATGCGAAGAGCTTTAATCAGATTTAATACGGCAACATAAAGTACCTCTCGTCAATTGTTTTATTTATTATTGTAATATTTGTTTGTGAAATAGAAAGTGTTTCACGTGTAAATTGTTCATGGCCAGTCCCGAAAACTTTACTCTTCATTCGCCAATCGAAGTGAGCATTTCGGAACAAAAGAATTACTTTCGCGCTGCTACACATTTTGACAGCTACCGTTGACGCGGGCGGTCCAACGAGGATGTGCGGAGGTTTCTTTGTTTTGTCCTGCCACAGAACAGTACGGTCTGCCGCTGTTTTTTTTCCGCAGGAGAAAATCGCTCCACCATCCTCCGGTACGTTTTCCCGGAACGTTAGAAACGTTACTTTGAGGGGGCGGAAGCGAACCGAATAAAATTGTGTTGTGTGGGGATCGTTGGGTGGCGTTGTTAACTATTGCTGGCCAGCTCGCGCACACATGCCAGCAACGGGTGTGCTGTGATTAATTATTATGATTTGCCGTCCTCTCGAGTCAGTTGGCCATGCCAACAATTGCAGCACAACGGAAGCTGTAACTTGTTCACCCTTTCCCTCATACGCTAAGCGCGAACGAGAGGAAGCTATATGCCAAGATGCGTCTCAGATTGCTATTGTTATTATTCCTTCCAACTGTTCCGCTTACTCTTTGCATTGTGTGCACATGTATACATACACATGCATGTGCGCATCAGACAGCTTCTCTCTTTGGGTTTGATGCTTAGCTGAGCATGTGTGCGTTGTGACGCTTTTAGCCACACATTTGGCAGTGTTTTCTTACCGTTTGTTGAAGGAACAGTGCTTTAAAAACCGACAACACACCATTAAGAGACACTCACACTGGACACTTAACAGTACTTTGTACGTACCGAAATGAGAGTGTGTTTGTGCAGAATATCAGCGACGCGCGGAATATTGTTCTAACAGCGGTAGCAATGTGTGCGTGAAATGTACACATTCAAAACAAAAACTCTCAATGGAAAACATTTTCCCGCGATCCAAATAAACGTTGCGTGTTGCTGCTGACGTATCGCCGGTCAATTTATAAACCTCTCGTGCTTTGCTATTGTAACGAATATTGTTAATTTACAGTGATATATTGAAGTTTTGGTGAATGTTCCATATTTCCATGAAAGCAGATTATTTGAAAATATTTATTGTGGACTTTTTTCAGAGTAAATTTCTAAGATTCAATCGAACACAACATTACATTAAATAAGAAGTATGTGTAACAAAACAATAGAACATGTATACTTACACCAAATAGCAAAAATTCCATGCGTAGTAAAACTAAAATCTTCCAGTTCTTTACACGCCCGGTTCTTCCGGTACCATGACAATTCCTAAGTGCTCTAATATAAAATGTACTCTTCCTTGCAGGAACAGAACAATTCGTCAACTTTCTCCTGTGCATCGATACTCATCGCATCGCAAAGAAGTGAATGTGTTTATTTAAAACCAGCAATTGCCTGAGCTAAGGCGCTATAAACTGTGAACAATTACATCAAAAAGCTTGCCGATATTCAACTTTTGTTTCGACTTACGTCTCGTCACCAGCAGAAGCAATGAGTGATCGAGATGTTCCAAGTGTTCCAATTACCACACTTGCTGGTCTTACCAGTCTTTCCGATCGTGAGTATCAGCATCGGTGTTCTAAAAATTGCCCTCTGTAATTAATATTCCCTTTTCGTTTTAGTGCTAAGCGAACTTCCCATCTCAGATTCGCTGTCCGTTTCCGCGTCGCTAAATCGTTCGCTTTTATTCCACCCTCGAGTAGCCGAGGAAGCTAACAATCTGCTGGCCACACGGGATGACGCACTAACTGCGCAACTCGTTACAGCTATCGAACAAACCAATTCCGATAGCATAGAGCTGAAGGACCAGTATCCACAACCTGCTGCTCCTGCCAATGGCGTACCAATCGACGGGCCATCGCTGTTGCAGGCGATTCATTCCAGCAGACCAAACGTTTTCAAAAGCCCCTACAATCCACAAATCCACCAAATGTTCAACAGTGCTGTTGCGCTAGGGGTTGGAAATCAGCAACAGTTGGTAGCGCAGCAGCAAAAAATAAGTAAGTGTAACGCAAACATGGAAAACAACCTGTACCTACTAATCCTTACGATATTCATTGATAACACGTAATATAATGTTCTATGCAACCAGTATTTTCAAGTTATTTAATTAAAATTACATTGAAGCGAACTACTAACCTAAAAAATCACCATATTAACGTAAAGCAACTGCATCGCTTTGTGTATCATTACACTAATCTGTACACATAAGAAATTGCAACTCTAATATAGCTGGGACATAGATGTTTATATTAACTTCGTGCGGTATATTGCATATAATCGGTTTTGAGTTGTTGCTGTTGCACTGCTGAAGGAAAGACTGCTGTGCAGGATTAACAAATAGAGTAACAAAATATATAACCAATTGCACCTAATCGATTGATGAATTATTGCATTGCATTGCATTGATACTGCGAACTAAAGTGGATTACTAACTTGTGTTATCATCTCTAGCTATTTAATGTTGTAATTTATTTCAATCAAAAAATCTAAGTTCTGCTGTATATATTGTTTCTTTAAATTTTCGGTACAGTCCGAGCAAATTTTCTATATTATTTACGTTTAGTTTGCTTTCTAATTTGCTCTTGTATCCTAATATAGAATGATTCATTATATTTGGTTTTGCTTTATTTTTTCCATTATAATTTTGATTGGTATGCGTACGTGTGCAGCTCCGACATCACAGACACAGTTTTACAATCTTCCCAACGAGAGCTTTACAAATCTGGCGCAGTTGCAACAAACGTATACGAATCAGCAACAAGTTCCAATCGAGCAATTGCATTCAGTGTTTCAAAATCAACATGACATGCAGCAGCTGCAGCTGCAGCAGCAGCAGCAACTTCACCAAGCACAGCAGACTGTTCCTAACGCGCAGCAAAAACAGCAGTTACTGCCACAGCAAACACAGCTTCTTCAACAACAGTTTCAATTTGCCGTCGATCCCAATCACATTATCCCTTCTCCACAAGCTACAATCATCCGAGGACAGCAGCAAAATGTTCTCGGCAATTCCTTTTCCACCCTTTCTTCCCACTCGCCAACTGCTGCAGTAATGGTCGGACAACAGCCGATCGGTGCACAACTGCATCAACAGGTGATTAATATACAAAATGTTCCATACTCGTCCAATCCTGCAGAAAACAGCCAACTACAGCAGCAGCAACTCTTCCAACAGCAGCAACAACAACAACAACACAATCAAAATGTGATCGTTTCGAATGCGTCCAACATTGTGCAAGATCAATCCTTGTCAGCATTAGATTCGCATCAAAGTGTGATCCAACAGTCCGCATCATACACAGGGGCAATTCATCCGATTGGATCATCAGCGGTGGTTTCAGCACCTACCAGTAATCAGGCGGTGCCACAGGCGGCTATGTTGCAACAAAATCACTTAAACCCACAACAGCAGGTACGTACATTGCACGATGATTCATATTCAATA
>KI423883.1:7053-17345 GCA_000473375.1 Anopheles culicifacies | reverse complement strand
AACTCCAAAAAGAATGCAATCACCCACCTCGGGGTAGAATTAATAATAGAAGTATGATCCAACGTGTGGGAAGAAGTAGGGCAGCCAGCGTTAAACGTACACGCACGCACAAAAATACACGATCAACTATTCTTCGTCAAAAATGCTCTTTTCCTTTTGTTAGTTCCAAAGGAAAGAAATGTTTCCCAGTTTTCCACGCGCATAAACACTGCACCTTCTCTTTCACACGCACGCACACACGCGCACATCTCACGAATAACATCGTAATTGTAATTTGTTCGAGACTCGTTTACATACGACACAAAAAAAGGGAATGATCATGTTCATTCAATTGAACATATTTTCCTACACCACACACGGAATGGGCACTGCGTTGCGTCGTACTGGGTAATTTTACTCGTTCCAAACAGGAGAGACGAAAAAAAAAACATTGTTTTCACAATGTCACACTCGCCACAAACACACACAAACACAGAAGATTTATGAGCGCAGTGCATGGAAGCTATTTCTTTTGTACAATTCTATCTTGCCCCCTTTGGAAGTACGTTTTTGCTGCTACTATATTTAATGGGAACACATCTTGCTTTCGCCTTGCGATCACCTTTCTATGGTCCCCAAGCACAGTGATTTGCTCCCTCAATAATGCTGCAGGTTCCTTTACAAAACGGAAACTTATTTACGAAAAGTAGTGCACCATGCTCACCACCATTGACACCTTTTACTGCCTGCGTACATAGAGACAAAGCAAAACCATTTTCTTACGATGCGTTTTTCTCAACTCGGCGCAGTGAAGATGGAGATTGGTTCGTCGTTGACACTACAGATAGCGAAACCGTAATAACGCGTCAGCTTCAGGGGATGGTTGCTTCGATCGTTTGCATGGCATTAAGGGTAGGTTTGACAAGACAGCATGTTGAACGAACTATGCGACAGCCTGGTCGTACGAACTGTAGAGCAACAATATTTTCATTCGCAAGCAGCACATGGTGATCATGGTGTAACTTAAATATTGAGCATTAATAAATGTATTCAGAAAGTTAATTCAGTTTTTATAATACCACGTTTTATAAAAGTGAAATCAATGACGCACCGTGTAACATGTAGGGTTGTGTGTAAATTACCCTTTATTGCAAGAGAACAGCGCACTGCACAGCACAGCGAAGCATTGCGTTTGATTATAAATTAAACACATTGGAATAAACAGGTTTAACCCATTCTGTCGAGTCATCTAAACACAAGTACTGATAAAAAGGCATTCAATTATGGAAGGAAACATAAATCGAAAAAACCGCAAAGAAATGGAATGTTTGCAAAAAAACGCACTTGACAGCTGTTTGTTTTGTTTACGTTTTGCATAGCTTTTTTTTTTCCCAGGAAGCTGGATTCCTGTGTCGTATCGTGGCAATACCTCGACAAAGAAGAAGAAGAAGAAGCATAGCTTTTTTTAAATTTTCACACTTGACATCGAAAACAGGTGGATTCCAGCGATATGGAGACAAATAACGAACGAAACTTTTTATTAACTTTTGCTACTCATTCTTATTGCTTGCACAACTGAATAGCATGATGCAACAGGCAAAGGATGATCCATTTCTGTAACAAAGCAGATTGCATTCACTTTCAGTCATCGGGAAGATATTCGGGGATAAATACAATGCTTCAATACTGCAACGGGAGCCACAAAATATTTATGTTAGGGAGGGAGGAAAAAACTTTCCCGAAAGTATCCCTGGGGAATGCTGAGTGTGCGTGCTTTTGCATCCAAAACACTTTCGTTGGTCACTCTGTTACATGTTTTTAAACGTATATCATCGAAATAGCTCGACCGGAATGAAATTTACGTTGCGCTCGTAATTCGGCTACTGTTTAAATGCGGCTCTTGCCGCTGCCCGTCTTAATGTCGAATAGTTTCCGCACGAAGTACACCTGCACCGATGTAGTAAAAACGATCACAAGAATCTGCAACACTGACCACTTCCAGATGTACGCATTGTTGTCTAAAATCAGCGCATAATCACGAGCTTCGTTGTTACGGGAATGTGCCTGATACTGGAACATGGCATTCAAGTTCCGTTCCACCGTCGAAATGGTGCCCTGAAAGAAAGTGAGAAAGCATACGCGTAAGAAGAGTGGAACAAAATTATGATAACATTTACAAGCATGATGCTTTCTTGATAACGATAACGCCGGTTGGTCGTTACATTGATTACATACCGTAAAGTTGTTCATGTTCACATTCAAATCTTCAATCTCCTTGGTAAACTTTTCCCATTCCTCGTACCGGATGACGGTAATGTACAGATTGACCAGCTTGCTGGCGAATCGTGAGAACTGGTTATCGATACACACGGCATAGAAACCTCCCATGGCTGCCCCGTCCGTGTAATCGCTTGACGCTTGCCACTGGTACGGGTGGACAATTTCACCACGAGGATTGCGCACCGCAAATCCGGCCATTCCGTCACCTCCGCGGATAACGTGGAAGCTTACATAGAGTGTACTGCCCTGTTGGACGTACTGGAAGTAGCAATCTTCCTTGCCAGCATCGATGTGCACCTTGTAGTCCATTGCAACAGCTGGTAGCGTTTCGTACCATGGTCGATCGTGTTCAGGAATGTCCTGCAATGCCACTACCGGGTGGTGTGGAACCGGGGGTGGATGCTGACCGCCTACGTCGTGCGGTACCGGTGGTTGCTGCTGGAACTGTTGCTGAGGAGGCGGATGTTGCTGGAACTGCTGTGGAGGTGGTTGCTGTTGCTGGAATTGCTGGGGAGGAGGTTGTTGCTGCTGCTGGAACTGCTGTGGCGGAGGTTGTTGCTGCTGGAATTGCTGTGGCGGTGGCTGCTGTTGTTGTGGAGGAGGTTGCTGTTGCTGATACTGCTGTGGTGGCGGCGGTTGTTGGTGCTGTTGTTGCGGTGGCGGTGGCTGTTGGTACTGTTGTTGCGGAGGCGGATGTTGCTGCTGTTGCTGCGGCGGATGCTGCTGTTGTTGTTGCTGCTGCGGTGGAGGTTGCTGTTGCGTCCCGACAAGTGCGTACAATTGGGAAAGCACTAGTACATATAGCAGAATCGTCCCGCAAGGGACTCTACATTGCCACGTAAAACCTTTCCACACGACCATCGCTTCACGGTGTATGCAACTGGTGTACGCGGTGCCGTGCTGTTCATGCTCGCGAGTGAAAGGCAACGTGTGCGAACGGGATAGCCCTCACTCTTTTCACGTCCATCTCCTTCTGGCACATGATTATGCTACAGCTGAAAAGCAACTTGTTTTGGTGAACACCACACCGCATCGGGAAAAAGCAATTACATACGCACTGGAATTCGAGCACGTTTATGCTATGGAATCGAAAGATTCCGAGCAGAATGATCAGCTTCAAAGGAACGGTTAATTTTAGTATAAATGCATGGCAACCTTAAAGTTCAACTTTATTTATCGTGAGTGTGTGTTTGTTTGTTCATCCAGGGTTTTGTTTTTGTTCGTTAATACGTTCATATGTGCTATCCAGTATTTGGTGCATCCGCTCCAACTATTTTACAATTTTTAATCGCATATTCCTGTATCTCGGGAGTTTATTATCGCGTTCCGTTTATCAATCCTTCCCAAAGACCCCACTCTCCCGTTACGCCATTCGTTCTAATCATCTTCCTATTTATACTAACTCTAGCAGCGGTAGATAGATACTATTTCTCAATAAACTTGTATATGTTTAAAGAATAAAATGTAGCACTTATGTTCCTTGCTGTGTTCTTCATCACCTACCACCGTTGGGTCTCACTTTTAGCACTTTCGTTATGTGTATGTAACAAGGTATGTTTTGTCTAGACGTTACTTTCACGCAATGTCTAATATTGGTTGGTTCTCCTGATCCCTTTGCTTTAGCGCACACTACCAATCTCTCGTTTATTATCTTACCAAGGGTATATGGCTTTGTTAGCGTATAAAATGTGTATGATCAACTGCGATCGATGAGTCCTGAAATTGTATCGTATGTGTGTTTGTATATAATCGTCGCTCAATCACGCACCTGCAGGATATATGTAAATGTAATTTCTTGCCCCTGATTACAGGTATTACAGGATTATTGTATTCTACTTTCAATCTTCTCGGTTAGCTTGAGGTCTGTCTCATTTTAAGGTAATTTTCATTCACGTTCGTTAGAATCATATATATACTGTGCTCTATCCTTTCTCGCGTTTGTATCCCATTTTCACGCATGTGATAACATTAACGATTTGTCAATAAATTACTTGGTTGCGATGGCCATCCAAAGCAGCATTTGTTCGGTTACTGCAAGCAAACTCATCTTTAACAGTGCAACATAATGTTCGTAATGTAAATGTATGCATCGCTATTTTGCCACTAGAATTTATCCAGCATGATAAATGTCAACTTAACAAAAGGTAGAATTGCGACAGTGTTATGCACCCTGCCTCCAGGGACGGACCATGACTCGTGAGGATCAAACATCTAGCAAAACATAAAATCGGCGCTTTCATAAAAAACACATTTCTCTGATCTCGCTGCTATTCAACGAGTTCAAGAAAAATCGGCATGCATGACGCGTGATCGCTTGGTCGAAATAAACGATAAAATAAAATATCAGATCCGTTCGTTCACATTATTGTGCAAGTATTGCTTATTACGGTTAATATCAGACAAAAGACAAACATCGTGTGATGGATACATTTCGTCGACAAAAGCAGCTAAAATACTAAAACAGACAGCCTTTTCTAGCGACAAACATCACTTCTCGCTGTATGTAGAGAATTGAAGGTCCTCCGCCCATTGATTGATAGATATGTTTAAAAAAGTAATAGGAATTTGCAACTAAATGACGGCAGCCTAGTTTGAAATTATTCCTATTAAATATGCCTACCGACTAATTGCTATAAACAACGAAAACGCATACGTACATAATTATGTGAGAACCATAATAAGCGGACCACTCTCACCCATACTGGCGATCACTCAGAACTCTTCCAGCTTTTGCTGTCGCTTCTGCTGCTTGGCCTCGATCGCATCCAAAATTGGTTGGCGTTTGGAGGTGTAGCGCTTCTTCGTTTCCGCCAGCTCTTTCTCCATCTCCTTGTCTAAGCTGGCCAATCGTTGTTCCAACTGTTCGTAGTTCATGAACTTGAGCTGCCACATAAGGATGGTAATATTATTAGTACCCGGTCAACTCAAATCAAGCCTACAAAATAACAATTTATGGTTGCTACTTACCGAATCGTACTCGGCCGCGGTGGGTTGCAAAAATTGCATCTGATGCATATTGGGACTAACGGCGGATATTTGATTCAGTTGCAGTTGCAGATGTGATTGATATCGTTGTCGCTCTTCATTGAACTGTTGCTGCTGCTGTTGTTGTTGTTGTGCCAGTGCCTGGTGTTGATGTTGCTGGTGGTCTTGGAAATTTTGCGACATCGGCGGTGCCGACGGTGAGACCGGACTGTGCGTGGCTGGAAAGGCTGCGGGGGCCGGTGCCGCCGATGTAACCAGATTATTGTTAACGATCTTCTGCACCTGCGGTTGAGGTTGCTGTGGTGAAGTTGCTAAAGGCTGTGGAAGGTGTGGTTGTTGCGGCGAGGCAACCGGTGTCGTTTGTGGGCTGAAGGCTGGCGAAAGTTCCGCTTGCATATCTACCGGTGGCGATCCATCATCGAACGAGCTCATGGCGGAGGGTGGCGATTGTAGCTGATGGTGATGGTGGTGGTTGTTTACTGCGGCAACCTTACTATTACCGAAACTGGCTGCTTCCGCCTCCTTTTTGTCGAAATGATCAAGAAACAGTGGTCTATATTTCGGTTTATCCGGATTTGTATCATGTCCTGTAGGAAATAAAAAGCATGTCTATTAATATCCCTTCTGCAAACGGGTTGTCGCTTGAACCTTACTTTTCATAGTCGATTCTTCAGAATCGGAATTGATCACCATTGTGCCTAGGTTCGATTGCAGTTCCACCATCGTCCCATTATCCGGCACCAGAGTACCGTAATCTGCGTGGGCAATCATTGTACCGTCACCTTCATCTCCTCGGCCCGGCACCAGCGTACCACAGTCGGCAGGAAATTCCTTCATCGTTCTGGAATTTACTTGATCCTCGTCGTCCGAATCGCCACCGTCGTGCCCATTCGCGTTATTACTATTATTCTGCAGCTGCTTGTTAGCCTGACTAATGGCAGCCGCATGCCTATAGCTTTGGTTTTCCCGTATTTCCTTCGCTTCCGCTATCATTTGGCTGAGTATGCTACACGGTTTCGCATTACCTGAAAGAACCAATCACATCACATTAGCGCAGGATTCAACGATACGATTCTTCTTCTACTTACGAATAAATTCATGTGCCAGTAGATCGGTGGCAGTCGCTCGCTCCTCCGGATTCTTCACCAAACACAGGCTCACGAAATCGATGAACTCTGGCGACCAGATGTCAGGATCCCGGAACGATGGTGGCGGCTTGGTCGGTATCATGAATATGGCTCGCATGGGATGAATGTCCCCATACGGTGGTTTCCCTTCGGCCATCTCGAGCGCCGTAATGCCCAGTGACCAAATATCCGCCACACAGTCGTACCCAATCTCCTCGATCACTTCCGGTGCCATCCAGAACGGTGTCCCGATCACCGTGTTCCGCTTTGCCATCGTATCCGTTAGCTGACCGGCGACCCCGAAATCGGCCAACTTCGCATGGCCTTCCGAGTTGAGCAGTATGTTGCCCGCCTTGATATCGCGATGGATCTTGCGCCGCAGATGCAAATACTCTAGGCCCTTCAGTGTGTCGATCAGGATGGTTGCAATTTCATCTTCGGAAAGGGTTTTCTTGCGTAGCCGCATTATATCCGACACGCTGCCAGCACCGCAGTACTCCATCACGATCCAGAGATCCGTGTTCTTAAAGTAACTGCCATAGTATTTGACGACGTACGGCGAGTCACACTGTTGCATGATCGAGATCTCTTTGATGATCTCCTGCAGATCGGTATCGACGGGCACCTGCTTGATCGCAAGCACCTGTTCGCTTTCCTTGTGCAGTGCCTTGTACACCGAGCCATAGCTACCTTCGCCCAGCTTGCAAATAATGTCGAACACCTCATCCGGCTGCCGTGTTAAGCTTTCCTCCGAGAGTTTCTTCAGCTCACTGCAAGATAGAGTGAAAGGATGCGGAAAGATGTGTTAGATCCTTCGAAAGGACATACTATTACATAATACACGGCTAAGTTTAGAACGCTCTGCCAAATACGGTGTTTCTAGCGCAATCCGCCATACAATTACCCCATTCCATTAGCAAACCATTCTCGGCAAACATTGAATATCCTTTTCTTGCTCCCTAATGAGCTTATAATTTCTTCCTCTTCCACCGGAATTGTGCTTCGCGATAATATAACCCAATCGTTCCTAACCACAACGTACGTTTAAACACGCATGACGCAGACACATGCACCGGAAGGAACCGCTTATGATGATGATGACTTTTCGATAGGCACTGACTGCAGTGGAGCGATACTGCTTCTTCCCTCAACCACCATTGATCAAAAGTGGTCTCTTTGGAATCGTTTCCTTATGTCATCACTCTGGACGAATATATCGAACAAAGCGATTCCCACACAACCAATTGCCAACGGGCAGCGGGTGGCAAAGTGGAACCGGTATCGATTATTTGAAAAACTATTTCTGTAACATAACATGGAACTAACACATCGTCAACGATCCTCAACAACCGTAACGTTCTACATGATTGAGCAGCATTAGTCGGTCAGGGTTTTGCTCCCATTACTACACACGATGGCTTAGGTCTCACGGGTGGATACACTAAACTATTGGAGCCCTGCTTTGGAATCCTAGCACCTTTTCTTTCGTTTTACATTTGGACATGTCTTCCAACAGCTCCACAGCTATACAGAGCCAGTTGTGGAATGCTTGCTTTGCTTTCTTGCTTCCCATGTTTGAACTCCTCGCAGCGAATGATTGACATGGTGAGGAATTTTTCGTCTTCCTTTCAATAAATTATAACGCATCGGTTAGTGTACAGTAAAAGCTTTACATAATGTTTCCACCAATCGATAAGGGTATTCATCATCGATTGTATGTACATCAATATTTAATGCATCGGCTTTAGGAAGCGTTTCAAATGAAAACAAATGCAAGAGAACGACATTCTTTGCTTCATCTGTCTACCGGAAAGATGACTATTCCCTATGGATCGTCGGGTGTTACAAGCAACCGGAAATGTAGATCGTGCCAGCCCTTGTACGGTTAAGGTCTCCGGAACCTGTTTCTCCGCACATCTTAAACTGATGGATTGTTTGATGAATTTTATACAGTTAAGAATTGAATTAACACAATGGTCCCTCGTTGAAGATCGTTCCATTGAAAATGCAGTGTCCATATACCAAAAAGGAGTCACATATATCCATGCCACATTCATGCTTTAGGGATTGCGTACGACACTGCCGCCATTCGGGTTCGGCTACTTATTCCAAAACCCCATAAGGGCCCCGACACCGTGAAGAACGTGACGGTGCTAATGTAAACATAACGCGGCACTGGAAAACGGACCTCGTTTACATTTTTTTTTCTTGCTGTCGATTGCAAAGCTTCCGAAAGGGTTCTCGGTAAGGGCAGTGCATATTGGAGCGTCCCCAGTATGCTTCCCCACCCCATCATGTGGACATTTGCTACAGAGTACGCCAGCGAAGACAGCTTACTGGCAAGCACAGAAAAGGAGTAATGTTAGAATTAAAACAAATATAAAAAAGAAGCACCAAAGTGGAGAACGGCTTGATGAAGAGCTTTGCTTCAACCCTTCCACATCTCGCGTTCTTTGCGTCTATTTTGTGTGTGTATTTTTTTATCGTGTGTGCAACGCAGCAAACATACACAAACACATATCATTATGCCCCGAAGGTTAAAGGCTTTTGACTTGAACAAGCGAGCACGCTCTTCGACCATTCCCTTCCATTCCCACTTTCCACCCTGGTGGGGGATGTTTTATTTAAAAGTGTGGAGTTCTTTGTGCTGTTCTACCCTTCTACCCCTCATTAATGTGGGGCGAAGGGGGTGGAGAAGAAGTTTCCTTTTTTTCTCATCTTTATTCTCGACCTATGATTTACATGCTTGATTATGGCAGCATTTCGCGCTCAGAAGTGCGTGCTTTTTCGGAATTTTCCTAGTGGGGTAACAGGAAAAAAAAACAAAAACACGTCACTGCAAGGTGTTGGGTACGGTACGGGAATACTTACTGTTTGGAAGACATCGCCAACATGCGAAGGGCAAACCTTCGGCCAACGGGTACCGGTAGTTAGGGTATGTGGCGCTACACCGCACTGTCAGCCAGCAATGATGTTTGTGATGAGCCTGCTTCTCTGATACGCAGACACAGAGTAGCGTTCTATTGCGCACCGAATGGGGTTTTGTTTTGTAGTACACGGTGCGCGATAAATGATGCGATTAAGCCAGGGTGCTTTAAGAAAGACAGCGATCCCGTGCTTCTTTACTACCGTTCACCTTGCTCCGCAGGCCCCGCACGCCCCTCACAAACTCGTATGAAAGTAAGTGGAAATGGTGGAGAAATTGAAGGTAGCGAAATCGTTTCCTTCCCCCTTTACCGGGCTGGGGGCACAAAACAAAACGGCAAAAGAAACTCCTATCTGTGCACTTAATTAAATACGGCGAGCAAATTTGACACACGCGCCGGCAACGGAATGAAATGAAAATTGGAAAACAAACGGAAAACTAGATCACGCAGGTTGGTTCGGCATCTAAGCTCATACGATGATTGCTAGCCGACGCCGGGCAGTGAATGGGGATAGCTTTGATTGATCCATACGTTCGATGCAAATGAAACCGCACTTGAACCGGATAAATGCTCCTTTAAACTGCAGTTTGCACCTAAAATGTTAGGGCAGGATTATATGTAAAGCGATATCACAAACACGGTTTTATTACACTTTTAACACCATTATTTCATTAACAACTCAAACACGCGCACACACACACAGCAATATCCGTTACATTTAACAGAATGGTTCTGCACTCGACTTATGCGATAAAAGCAGCGTGCAGCTGCATTCCAGAGCCTGCTAGAGATAGTACGCTGATATGTTTCCACAGCACCAAATCGTGATCTTCAATTCCGCACAACACAGCCGCAATCGTCCGTTCGCACACGCTATAGAGTGTTTTGCTAAGTGTGGAAGCTATTTTTACGTATTTCTGCACTTCTATATTCCTATTTCCCTTTTTTGGGGATACGATCGGTGACGAATCCTGCGCTCACTGTCGTCTACCTC
>KI423881.1:5243-15793 GCA_000473375.1 Anopheles culicifacies | reverse complement strand
GGATTCTCGTCGTTCGAAACGCGTACTCAGCGCGAGTATCTTTTCCACATTGAATTCAACCCAAAATTGGCGTTCTAGATCAAAACAGTCAAATGATCATACACGATCGCGCGCGCTATTGTTTGTTCTCCATCGTGTTAGCCACGCTTTTAAGTGGTGTTAAAATTAGCAGCGCCTACTCTAGAAGGCAAAACAAATCCTGCAGAGCTGTGTGTAGTAACAACCATTTTTTTCTCCCCGATCATGATGAATCTTCAAGCCGCGCACACCGTACCCCGTGCAGAACGGTCAAGGTCGGCAGCCGGTTCCGCCATATTCCGGAGGCGTGCGAATCCTCGCGAAACGAACAAATAAGAAATGAAAAAAAAAAAACACAAACAAACGTGTCCACCAAAAGATGCCGGAGGTTTGGGGGGATTGGGCAGATAGAACGGGTAAGCGAATAATAAATATATGCTGGTGACTCACCGCACGCCAGATACGTTTCGTCGGTGGCGATTTGATGAGCCAGCCTTCGTGGTAGACCTCTTTATTCGTCGTCGCCATCTGGTTTGTCACTGCGCCGGGGACAATAATTCACAATAGGGTATGCTGTTGCGTTGCGAATATATTGTGTCCGCTGTCTGTGGATTCTCTGCTTTCAAACACGTTTCTTCCCGTACTGTTGTTCTCTTCTTATGTGTCGTTCAGGAGGGAGATGTCCGGGTGTCTCTATTGCTTGCTGTTTGCATTTGATCAACGAAATTCGATTCGTTTTCTTTTACAAATGTATTATTGCTTACAGTTTTAACCAACTTCCTTCCGTTAGGTGCTGGCGATGTTTGAGAGCGCCAAATCGTAGTGGATTGTCCCAAATTTGCACCTTCGGTTAGAAAGTTGTCTCCGTTTTGGTACTAGCTAATAGGTTGGGAAGTTTCGTACCAGTCCACCACCGGCAACGATCGATCGATTTGCTGAAACCATTATTATAATTATAGTTTTGCCTTCCGACGCTTGTCGATGTTGATTTTCACTTTTTCCTGCAGGCACTTATGTGTGTGTGTATGTGTGGTTGGATTCAGTTCAGGGAGTTATCCTTCTAGTGCCGGGTGCTACTGTCCACGCCCATCATCGTCACCAAGCGATGGGGCAGGTCGATTTGTTTGCGATGATCTTGTTCCGCCGATTAATTTCCTCCTCCTTCCAACAGGCTTTACCACATCCAATGCGCCCCCCTTCTAGGGCCCGTAGACAAAGTGGACCGATTAGCAAGTAGACGTGCGCTGTAGTTGTTGTCGATTCTACCGCTTGCAGGGATAGTGCTGTTGATTCATACGCAAAATATGCATACACAAACAAAACAGCCACACAATAAAACCGGGTCCGCTTACAATGAATTCTTTTATCAATCGCTCTTTACGATCCAGACCCAATGCTCATCACAAAGGCACAAACAGAATGGTGCGTGAGTTTTTTTGCTTTGCTTTGCTCACCCGGCCCTTCACTGTCTATGCTTGCGATCGATTCAATAAATCCCTCCGGGGGTTTGGCGATGGAACGGCTGGGGACACTTGGCTTGCTTCGGAGCAGCTTGATAACGGCGGCAACGGTCACGGTCGAACGTGCCGGGCGGAAGTGTAGAAGGCACGGTGGCTGACCAGGGTGTGTCGAACCGAAACGCACTCGATAACGTGATAAATGTGGAATTATCTTACACACAGAACAACACAACAAACTTGATAGCGGGTGCCGTTTTGGAATGAGGAGGAATGAATTTCCACCGAAAATCTCAAAAGCCAAACGAATACGATCACTTTCAGATGTAGCGCCTTGTTACACCGATCGAACGATCGATGGTTGTGTGGGGCCGTGATTTTGCAGCAGCACCACTACCTTCCCGTCTTCGATTGCATTTTCACCACAAAACACTGTTTCCTGCACAAAATATTCTAGAATCACACATGGGTTTTTTTTTATTTCTACAATACTGCTTTACGATCGATCGACATTTGATATTCGCTACAAGCAAACTGCAATGACCGCACAGCCACGGCGAATAGGTTTGAGCAAACGAAATTCCGATCAACAATCGCGACCCAGACGAGAACGATCGATTCCCCCCGGATGCAGCGGAATTAGCTTCCAGCGAGCGTGTACGGTGAAAGAACCAACAATGACGATGATGATGGCCGATGTAATGCCACCCAGTGTATGCTGCAGCCAAGATGTCCGTGTTTTCTTCTGTGCGCAATGCGCAATGATGCACAGCACGATTAAAACCACATTCCGCACCGATTGAGGTGGGTAACAAAAGCACTTGTGAACGTACGTTTCTTAACTAAATTATGCAGAACAATTTACAACAAACATTTAATGAACTTTTCAGAATATTTATGCACTTTACTGCCCGCTGTTTGACAACAACCAGTTCGGTGCTGAAGGGTGGTACGTTTACAGCATGCGGCTCAGTACTTTCAAACCATCCGGAATGGTGGGTACCGTTGCAAACCAAATTGCTGATTAAAATGACTAAAATACTCTCTTTCATAATGTATGTTACTCAAGAAATACAGTTTTGGAATTATTGGAAATAAATTTAAAAGAAAAAAACGAGCAAATTGGATTACAAACCAGATTTCGCTCAATGTTAATACGTTTCCGAAGGGAAGAATCGGTTTGTTTACATCTTACACAACCAAACGTCACTTTTCTCCCTCCGCCTTTGAACGTGCTACATTTTAAATAACCACGATGGTGCACCACTTTGTTAAATAACATGTTTTACCGGTAAAAGGAAACTACTAGCTCTTAGTGGTGTGTAAAAAAGCGATCTCAAAATGGCTTTTGTGATACGGTTTGCCAAAGCCGTTAGAAACAACTGGAAGAAATCGACCGTCTTCGCTAGCGCTCTAGCGTACGGTGTGTCCTATTCGAACGAGAAATATGAGTAAGTAGCAAGGAAATATTGCATCAACCTGTGATTTAGTTAACGTGTTTTATTGCAGAATCAAACAATTAATGCGTTACTATTGCACGGAAGCATCCCGGTACGGTGAAGTGAAGATTGGCCTAAATCAACGACCTCCAAAAGTGTTGGTGCTTCTCAATCCAGCCGCCAATCGTAAATCGTCTGAAGAGGATGTTAGTATAGCAATGGCACCACGGCCAATGAGAATGGCAATTCTAAATAATCGCTTTCCTTCAGTTTCACAGCTACTGCGAGCCGATTCTTCATCTCGCTGGCTTCGAAGTGGATGTTGTGAAAACCGATTCCGAAGGACACGCTCGTCGCTATGTTGAGGAGCTAGCTAACCTTCCCGATGCTTTGATTGTTGGAGGCGGTGATGGAACCCTTTCGGAAGCAGTTTCTGGTATGAAACGACGCCAGGATGGAGCTCAATGTCCGATAGGCGTGTTACCGCTCGGCCGTACCAACACGCTAGCGATGAAACTGTTCTCGGCGGAAGGGGCCAAACATTGCGATCTCGAAAATGTTCGTACCATGGCTAATGCGGCATATGCGGTCATTGCTGGAAAGAAGGAAAAGACAGACGTTATGCGTATCGAGGTGTTGCCAAGTGCGGCCGATGAGAGTCCACCAGAGAAGCCAGTGTACGCGGTCGGTGCACTGCAGTGGGGTGCTTTCCGGGACATTCTCGCGCTAAGGGATAAATATTGGTACACGGCTTCGTTGCGTGACTACACCGCATTCCTGTTCAATGCGTTCGATGGGGCACACACGTGGAATTGTAAGGCAAAGATATCGTACACGGAACCGTGCAGTGGATGTAGCAATTGCTACAAGGACATGGACGATCAATGGGCGGCCGCAAAAAAGCAGGAACAACAGCCACGCAGATGGTGGTCGGTATTTGTACCGCGAGCTAAAACGAATCCCAAGACAGATTACAGTAAAATCATCAACGAAAAGTGCTCTGTTCGACACGAACTGGAGGTGGATCCATCGGAGCTTGTAATTAAAACGGGCAACGTAGCGGTCGAAGACAAAGAAAGTGAGAATAATGAAGAATCGACCAAACTGGAAGTGCTCGTCGGAGAACAGGTGGATTCAAGCTTCAGCTTCATAGGCGATAGTTGGGGACGTGTGAACAATCGAAAGTACTTCGAGTGTCCTGTCAAGGAAAGCATCAGTGTGCGTACAGTGGAACTTATGCCTGAGCGCCTAAAGGTGGAAGAGACCGATCCGGAGATTTACTACTCTATCGATAACGAAGCTTACGAGGTGCGTCCCGTGAGGATAACCCTCGTACCGAAGGCAGTGGAAATATTCACCTTCTAGAAGCAATAAACAACCAACCACAAAGTAAAGAATTGCGTTTTACCGTTTAGTGACAATATGCTTGTCATTTATTCATAAATAGATTGTACATTGAGAGGAAGTATTTCACACGGCATATTCAGCACCTGCTACTCGTTCGTCAGTGATCCAGTTGATCAACCAAACACTACCCTCCTGATCGAACCATATAATCGAAATTAGCAGCGCATTAAACAGCCCCAGAAGAATGCCCCCGAGCACATCTAAAATGTGATGACGGTAGAGAATGAGACGCGAAAGGCAGAGCGCCACAGTCCATGCAAGCAGCGGAGGCCAGAACACGATCATCACGGGATCGAGTACGATCAGAAACGTCGTAATGAACACACCGCGCGAAACATGCCCCGAAGGAAAGCTAAACTTATCCGGCCCGAAGCATAGCGGATCATCGTTTATGGCAGGGCGACGTCGACGGGTTGCTGCCTTTATGATCGCCACCATTACGATGTCCGTGAGCAGTCCAATGAACAGGTTCACCTGCATCTGATACCATTCCGACTTATCGATCATCCAGCAGAAGGCCAACCATCCAGCCAGCCAAGCGATCCCATGGCACGAATACTCCAGCACCTTGCAGTGCGTTCGCAGTGAGCGCAGTGGCACAAAGTTTAACAGAAAGCTGACAAACTGTTTCGTCACGACGACATCCCATTCGAGAAGTTTTTTCAACGCCGGCGGAATATTTCTTCCTTCCTCGAGGCGCGTTTTAGAGTCGACCTGTGAAGAGGAGAAAAACGAGCAATAAAATATCGCAAAACACCTCAAAACCAATTTCGTTCACTTACACTTTCACCCATCTTGGGGCCACCTTTGTGTGTGATTGAAATTCTTAAAAATAAATATCGTTCTGGCTGACGATGATGACGCTGTAACACGATGACGTAGTTTTGAAACTGTCTGTCCCGAACACAAGATAAAAGTGCAATGAAACTGACTCTGATTGTCGTGTAAAGTTCCGAGATAACTGACTAGACTACTAGATTAGCAACGTTTATCGCCCGGTGCTTATCGGCATTTATCAGCTGCACAAATTTTCCGTTTTCCTTTTCTCTTTTCTTCTGGTTCGTCTGGTGCAGTGTGGAAAGAAAAATAAACACAGCTGACAGTGGACAGGTTTGTTGTGACAGCGTGCTCCCTTCAGAAACGTATTAGAGCGAGATGCTATTTTAAAAAATAATTTCGCTTTTACAAATGAAGATTTGTTCAATTTTCATGCGTGTTTGGCGAAAACAAAGAGAATTATAAACAATTTGTGTGAAATATTTAGAGTATAAAGTTCTAATTAAGTTAATAAACTGCATACAAAAGCAGCTGAACGTGTTGATGTTTACAAACGTGACCGGTTTTCAAAACGTCATCGCACTTGCGTGTTTTCCACGCGGTTGTAAATCAGTAAACTATACGAAAACGCGTTTATTTTCAGCTTATTTCTCATCCTTACGGATTTTTTGTTGTTTTCATTCAGTGTGAGTGTCTCCTGTGGCAAATTAATCATTCATTGAGCAAAACACTTACTGGTGCTTTTTCCTCTTACTCATACAGGGTACCCGTGCGATCACGCAAGATCTGTTCGAGGAGAGAAGACTTTCCGTACCGCGCAAGATCGAAAAACTACCGTGAGCGTTATATTTCACGATCACGAGCACGAGGTTAAGGTGGTGTGCAGATTTGCTCCCGCGTAGACGCAGATCAACCCCGAACGGTATAAGCAACAGCTGCTCTTGGGGAAAACAGTCAGTTTTTCATACGCATCCGGAACGATAGTATCTTGGTTGCGGTGGTGCTACATCGTTTGGCCGGAGAGCTCTGGTTCGAGATTTGCCGGCACAGTACCGTAACGGCGAGGAGTGCAGTGAAGTTGTGCAGTTGAACAAAACAAACAAACACTTGCCTGTGGCTGCACTTATTAAAGTGCCATTAGTTTCAACGCTTGCCTGTAAAACAGTTCATCATTGGTGCCAGCAACAGAATGGACGATTCCATTGATGAGGAGGTGATTTCGGGTGGTTCCACCATTACGGTCGAGTTCAGGTGAGTGTGCGTCACAGATGAAATGCTTCTTCTGCTACCATCATCCAGCATCGCCACCATGCAGCAGTATTTCAACAGCCAACCCTCATTCCTACGCACGTCATTTAACCGTGTTCATTTTCTGTTCGCTTCGTTTCCGCCCTGTGACCGAGTTTGTTTCATTTTTATGAACCTTTTTTTTGTTTGCTCCTTCTCCTCAAAACACAGTGGTGGCGCGGAAACACTTTTCGGTGGTGTGAAGGAACACATCGTACCGTTGGATGGATCAAAAATAGGTAAGTGTGTCCGGGAAAGTGTGCGTCCGTGTCCGTGTATATTTGGTGCCTTTCGTAAGAGGTTGTTTGAAGGTGTTCGACGTTAACACTTGATGTTTCTAATCTTCTACATCCAGTGCTGCTTGAGGAGATGCTCCGGTGGTTGAGGGACAATCTGCTGACTGGTGATGCGAATCTGTTCCTCCAGGAAAATACTGTCCGGCCGGGCATCTTGGTCATGATCAACGATACCGACTGGGACCTGATGGTAAGCAAACGAAGATACGAATTAATCCAATTTAAAATACTCACATATCTTATTCCTTGTTGGTTTCCTTCCTTCTTCTCACGCAGGGTGAGACCGAGTACATCCTGCAGCCTGGAGATCACGTTCTCTTCATTTCCACCCTCCATGGCGGATAAGCACCATGGTTGGAAAAGATACCTGTGATAAACTACTTCTACTTTTACTACTAATACTGCAGATTTTGCTGCTGCTAACTACTACTACTACTATTGCAATAGGCACAGATTAGAGCGAGATTCGTCAAGATTGACGCTAGCATTAAGAGTGAACTGGCTCGTTGCTCTATTTTCCCATTTACGATTCACGCGCAAACGTACACCGTGTACATAAAATACAAAGGACAAACAATCAAGCCTCTCAACAGAAAAAAAAATCAAACGACGAAGCGCTGATAATAGAAAGACGTCCGTTTGCTGGCAAAAGTCAAGCACCGAGAAGGTTCGCGAGTTGTAACGCGTATCGCGTTTGATTTGGCGAATCGAAAGAGTGCTTTGAATTTGTTTGTTCAACCAACAGCAACTGCATGTACTGCGTATGTACTGCGCGATCGTGTGCTAGAGCTAATTGATGAAATGATGTAAGCATAAGGAGAAGGAAGAAAAAAAAACACGCACGGTAAGGCCAAGTAACAGAACACAAAATTAACCTGTTTGATTTTATTTTTTTCGGTCAGTTAAAGCTAAGCAGATTACTGTACTTTACCGTCTGCACCGTGTGTCGGTTCGCGATTTCCCCGGAAAGCTGGGAACGTTCTTTTTTTTTTCTATATCGTTTTTAATTTTGTTTATGATTATCGTACTGAAGAAAAGAGGAACCGGCGGGTGCGTTAGGCATAGGAAGAGTTAATGGAGAAATATATACCAATATAAGTTGATTACTTCATCCTTGTTTGTGTGATTTCCTTTGCGCGATCGAATAATTCGTCCGCTAAGCGTGGAGTTTTCTTTTTTGCGTAGGTTTTGCAGTTATTTGGACGTCGCTTCGGTGGAATTGGTTCGTTTGCATCTGTTTTCCATAGGTTGTGTGCCGTGTAGGTCGTTTATAACGCGCAGACACGAGTAACGTTATTAGCGTTACATTGTTGAAATGTGATACGATGGTAAATGGCGATGGAAAATTCCTTCAAAAATTTATTGTACGGCAAAAAAAATAAGGAAGAGGATATGTTGTTGGACAATTAGGCGAGGGTCCACGTACGTCACAGCTATTCCCGTGTAGTGTGTCTGTCGATGGAAGCGAAACATTATTATTACGCGCCACTCTTAACACTCAAACGCATTGGAAAAATTAGGTGCCGGATCGACAAAATCATCCGTGCGGCAGCACGGAAGGAACGATTTTAAAAATAACCATCCCCGCGGAACGGCAAAGCGTCAAAGCGTACAATTTCATGGAGATGTGTTGTGTATTGTGGAGCTAACGTCGCTGACAACCGGCGTTCGGAGAGACAGGACGGGAAAGGATGGTTAATTTTGGGGCACGATTTATTTGCCAAACAAAAGGTACACGAATGTTGATGTTTTTGTTTTGGGTAGGAAGGAACCCCCCTCCGCTACGTAGTGTGGGCGCGGTAGAAAATAGTTTATAGTGGGCAAATGCTCAAAAAACGATCGTGCCGAGAGTTGATGCTTTGACGGGCGTAAAATTTATTATTCGCGAAAATTAAAAATGGAAACAGTGGAAGTGGATGGATGTTGGGGGAGGGATCGTACCCTACCAGCTGTCCCGGGGGCTAATTGGATGTGAAGCAGCGACGTTTATGGTTTGGTATGGAAGATCTATTTTCGCCCGGACGATTACCCACATAATGGGCGTAATAGCGTTAAGCGTTCAGAAATCTGTACAAAGGGTAACGAAAGGTGAGTTAAACTGTTATGGTACATCTTAATTTCGCGAACATTTGCTTGATTTCAGGAAGAACATTACTATCCGGAAGATTTGTATTTTGCCAGACAGTGAGAGAGATTTCCTGTAAGCTTTGACTACTTCCGTCACGGATCATGCGGCTGAAGGGATTCGATCGTGAACTTCTCACCGCCAGACGTGCGTCGCAAAGATCAGCTTTGATCTGGTGCCAGAACACGGTTCAAACATAACGCGTTCGATCGGCTTGACCCTTGCTGGTCACCCGGCGATAGATTCCGCACCCACAGCCGGATGCCCTTTCACTGGGTTTACCTTTTTCAAGTTCAATGAAATTACAACCGTTTTTATACCGTGCGCGATGCGTTAAGATGCGGCTTAAGATAAACAAATTGACGTTCAACGAGGCGGTAAAGCTGTGGTTCGGAGTGGTCGGGTGGGACACGTCCCGTTGTACACGGTGTTGTATTTTTAGAAACTTCACCAAATCACCTTTCTACCATCGGACCAAAGTTTCCTCCCTCGCACGCTACACGGCGGACTTACGCTCGATTTCACTAGCTAGGAAGCTGCACAAGCCAAGCCACCGAAAAAACAAACGCATTGGTGACCACCGCCAGACTGAGGGGGCCGATAGTCGAATGGTGCACAGTGCCAGTGGCACGATTTATTGCAGTACGATAAATTCGTTGAGACTCGGCAAACTAAAAATAGTCCATAGTGTACCGGTTTGGCATTGGTTTGGGGTAAATGGGGAAGTGGAGTGATGGGTTTTCCCGGCGCATCCATCTTCCCCGAGTGGCAATTGAGTGGTGATTTTTGCACTGGTGCATCAATAGAGAAAGAAAGACAGACAGATATATCGTTGTTGTTTTTTGTTTCTTAAACTGCAGATAAAGCCAAATGATTTTTTAAGTTTATTTTCCAGCTTTTGTTCTACGATCGTTGGTACGATCAACGGAACATGTTGATAAATATATCATCATGTGACATAATTCGTACAGTAAACAACATTTATCTTCATCCCCGTAATGATTAAATACCGTACTGCATGGGAATTGCAACAAAATGTAACCGTTGAGGCTTTCCGTCGTTGATTACGGGCCAGCCATGCCGGTGGTTTGCTATTTAGTGTACATTCTCGAGATGTTTGAAATGTTTTTGTCGTAAGGTACAGTACCAACATTCTTTTTATCTTCTGCATGCAATGCGGGCACACGCCAACCATTCCGTTTCCTATTGTATTCGTTTCAACAACTCTGTACCGGCACATTGGACGCGTGTCTTCCCGGAAGTGTGGAAACTTCGACCCTATTGACAGGTCAGCAGGTTGGACTCGTGTTCGGAGTGGCCCGATGGGTGAATGCCGTACACTGACCATGATCGGAGCTGACAGATGAGTGTTGCTAACGTTTTTTTCCGTAAGTAGGGCAACCGTTTACGGGAAGTAAGCATGTATGAGTGTATGTGATCATACCATCTCCACCCCAACCTGCTCAAGGTTTGCATGTATGCAAATTGACCGCGTCGGAATAATTCCACCGTGGGACCCGTTTGTTTCTAGCAACCCTCATGCACCCTGGAAGGGGAGAGAGAAGGAAGTGGAGGAAAATCAACAAACGTGGGACGCGGGCGTGTGAAAATTACCATCTATTAGTGCCGGCGCTAGTGCCCTTGAGCTGCCAAACCGTGTGAAGCGATTGTTTGTTTCCTTTTCGGACGGAATGATGATGGGTCGAAGGACGGCAACCGAAACATCCTCCATCATCGCATGGGG